>CAEGAE010046140.1:0-144828 GCA_903067095.1 Girardinus metallicus
CTAATGTGGGACTTGAATAGTTCAATGCGTTAATATTTAATATTCTCAAAATGTCATTTTTATAGTGTTAGCATCTCAACCCTGCAGGGAAAATGTTGAATGAAGAATATATTAAATAAACATTTCATCAAGGTTTGATTTAAAAAAAAAAAAAACTGTTCCATTTTAAAAATCCGTGAAATTTTACTGATTTAGTTGAATGAATAAAAAAAACATATATACTTGGAATTTAGCGTGTTTTAGCTGTGAGCTTCACATTTCCACCCAGATTTATTGAACAAAACCCACCCAAATGAAATAAACGCATTAGTTTTTCCACAGCAGTTTTGTTGGTTCAATTCTAAGCTTGTTTCATCAGCTCAGAGGGTTGATCCGCTCAGCTCAGCGGCTCTTTATGTTAGAAGTTAGTTTGCTCAGGTTTGCAAAAGAAAACCATTTCTCCTACAACCTGCGACTCCCCTCCTCCGCGCGGCCCCCTGCCTCCCTCCCTCTCCTCTTCCCCCCCGCCGTCGGCCCCGAGCTGCCCCTACACTGTAGCCGGTGAGAGCCTCTAATCCCCTGCGTCCACGGTTTACTCTGAGCCCGTATTTAATTCCTCTAAACCCCCAGCTGCCGCCCTGCTTACTCACTGAACGCGACAGACTGCGGACCGCTGCGGTTATTAATAATTCACCAGCCTCCTCTGCTCTGCTCTCCTCCACGCGCGCAGCGCCGCTCCGCTTCTCCGGCCGCGGCAGCGGGACATACCGCAACGCTCCCTCTTTCCTTCCCCCTGGTTGGCTGCGTGCGTGCGTGCGTGCAGCCGCGCCGTGTTTTTTCCCCCCTTACTTTCCTGCACTTTGTTTACTCGATTTCAGCTGCTCGGTGTCACTCACACGCCGCGGTCACGTCTCCGTCGACTGGTAGCAGGCTGCGAGCCCGCTCCGATGTCTACGATTTCGGGACGGAGAGTTCGGTCTGCCCGCGGACTCTGAGGGAACAGGTGGAGGAAGAACTGCACGCTTTCAGATCAGCGCACAAACACACACAAAACAGGAAAGGAAAGAAAGGAAAAAGCCGAGGGATTGAGTGCATGCATGAAGGGAGAGGAAAGCGTCCGAACCTGCAGGAGCAACAGCTGATCGAGTGAGCGCGGAGAGAGAGAGGGAGAGAAGGCTACTTACTGTCCGCCTCCACCGCCTCGGGGCTCGTGACGGCGGCCGGGTCGGCGGTCGCTGCGTTCCGCTGCCGGGGGGACCGACGGAGGTTCGATCATCGCGCTCAGCTGGGAGCTGGAATGTGATAGGAAAACAGAGGAGCTGAAAGCGAACAGAAAGAAACTCTCCGGACGAAGAAAGCCGGTTCGGATAAGTAACGAGAAGGGAGGGGGGGGGGGAAGTTGACCCGCAGACTCCCCCAGCATTGTAGAATGTTTACCGGGCAGCAGGCCGAGCATTAGGCCCAGCAGAACAAGAACCAGGCACTTTTCTATCTCCCACCTTTTTTTTTTTTTTTGCTCTTTTCTTTTTTTTTTTTTTTTTTCTGGAAGCTGAACTTTGGAAAGTGGAAAATGGCTCTTTGAGAGTGTTGGCACATTTCCCCACACCACAATGGTACGTGCTGTGTAAACTAATAATCTGCTCATCTTTCTGCACTTTATTGTACTTATACAATCTTGAAATATAAAAATCCAGATCATTCTTGTGTGCCAAGTCCCCCCGCCCCCCACTCCCTCACCTCCTCCTGTCCCTCCACCCCCAGCAGCCTCATCATCATGCAAAACTGAATTTTTCTTTTAATGATTTTCAAACTTTTTCCCAAATCAACGTCCAAGCAGCCCACCCAGAGCTGTTTCATCCACACTGAGAACCTGACTCCTGTCATTAGAGGAGTCCTAGAAGAGAGACAGTCTGCGCTATTTATAGCCACACATACATATGAAGCGCACTATTGCGTGTCATGCAGAGTGAGGAAAGATGGGCTTAGGTTACAATGTGCTACGTGAGGGGCCCCCTAGTTTGGAAAACTTGGATAAAAGATGGGCTATTCTGGCCTGAGCCAGTCCGACTTGCGCGTAATTACGCACAGCGCTTGGGACTTTTTTTTTTTTTTTTTTTTGTACCTGTCAGAGGCCGGCACCTAGTATAATGATTTTTATTTAGATTTTTTTTTTGTCATACATTTCAAAAACTTACTTAAGATTCATGCACAGTAAAGTTCACACAGCCTGAACTTCTATTTTTATCAATTCAATAACATGAGTTTTAATTAGGAATCGTGTCATAGACTGACGCAAAGTAGCGGATAATTGTCAAACGTAAGGAAAACAAATGCTTTGCTAATTTTTTTAATGTCGCCAATAAAAATCATAACCAGACACAGCTGCAGGTGTTGGGGGCATATTGCTCTGAGACTTAGTTGTAAAAATCAGTTAAGCTCAGTCAGTTTGGATAGAAAGCACCTACAAACAATAACTTCCCAGTCTTGCAAACAGATTCTTAATCAAATTTAGGTCTGGACTTTGACTGGGACACTCTAACTCATGAATATACTTTGCTCTAAGCCATTGCTGTATGTTTTAGGTTGGTTGCCTTGCAGGAAATTGAGCTTCCTGGTATTGGGTGATGATTTTATCAAACAGGTTTTCAACCAAAACGTCCCATCAACTCTGACCAGCTTTCTTGTCCATGCTGCAGAAAATCTTGGTTGCTGCCATTACCGTGTTCCACTATGGGGATTGTGTGTTCAGGATGATGTTTGTTGTTGGTTCTCTTCCACTGCATTTTGCATGAAGGCCAGAAAGTTCTCTGTTTGTCATCTTGTCCTGTGGTTTAGGAAGGCGACTGATTGTGTCTCTTCCCATTTTTCCGACAACGAACTGAGCAGAGTTTTGTTAGATGTTCAAAGCAGATATAGTTTTATGACCTAACCCTACATAAGCCGTCATGTTGCCCGTCTGTTGCGTTTCTTGGTCTTAATATTGCTGCTTGTTCACTCATTTTCTCTAACACACATTGATTTAAGGCACACACACTTATGCTAGGCTAGTTTGTTCACTGGGTTCCATTCAAGGGGCATCAGAGTAATATTTTAAAAGGGCAGTATTATTTAAAATCAACAATTTTTTAAGGCTTTCGTCATGTTATAATGTTATTCCCTCATCAAGAACGTGTGTTACTTTGATTCTCCCATGCATGTTTGAGAAATCCTACAGTCTCCTGTGGCAACTATTCAGCTGTGCAAAAAGCCTTGTTGAAGCTAGCTACGCCATTAAGGTGAAGCTCCTCCTTGGAGCTGCAGCTTCCAAGTCGCTCGCCAACAACTCACCCTCTCAGCTCCTTCAGACTAGCCAGCAGCAATTAGCAAGCACCAGGTGGAACTGTGCACCTGCTGAGCTCGTTATGCTAGCTACTTCTCAGAGCAACGCTGGTAAAAACGTTAATAAAAGGTTAACCAAGGTGCAATGGGTTGACGACTTCCTGGAGTTTCATAAAGAGCAGGACTTTTTAAAGAGACAGGCCCAATTTTATGGTGTTAAATTATGTGGTAAAATTTCTTTTACGTCTCATTTGATATATAGAGAATATTATATCAACTGAAGGTAACATAATTACTTGATTACGGTATAAAATTGCACTATGTGCCTGTTCTGCCCCTTTTAAAATAATGCATCCCTTGAAATGCCTGAAAAAAGACAAATGATACTACGTTGTGTGGTCTATCACATTTAATACATTAAAGTTTATAGTTGGAATCTGACAAGATATAAACTATTTAAAGGGTGTTTTATAAAATAGTTTTATTAATATTCTGTTTTAGAGGATACATTGTGAGCAGATATGTAAATATTCATAGAACATCCTTTTTGCTTTTCTATTTATTAGTAAAAAAAAAAAAAAAAAAACTGCTCGAGCAAAACTCTCATATCTGGCCAGAACATATCCTTGACCCTCAGACGGACTCGTTCCTGGCATGAAATGAGTCGAGTCAGGCAATAGTTAGAGGAACCTCCCACATACAACCTTGAAGCCGCTGCGATACCAGGGAGGGATCTTATTTGCACATGAATATGGAAGATTATTAGGATGAATAATTATTTGTTTATGAGCATCCTCGCTTGGCGTGGCAGTCGCCCAAGAAAGCTCATCAGTTAAAAATGATACAGAATTCAGGACAGGCCTCACATGGGATTATCTCCACTTGTTATTCTCCTACTTCCAGCTCCTCTTTATTTAGTCATTTAATTATTTTTTTTTTTATTATTTTATTTTTCTAGACATGCTGCATGGTGAAGTTGTGCCAAAACATTCCAGCTGTATGTCGGTTTAGTCAGAGATGCACTGGAGGCAGCCTGTCAATCAGTGTCGAGATGAATCCGTTTTCCCCATGATGACGAAGGTCCGAACCACGTTTGCATACGGGATCGTTATCTGAGACATTAGCAAGTTCTAGATGTTATCTTTGTAATTGCCGCAAGGTAAACAGAAAGTAGTTTCTGTAAACCATCAGAGGTAATTATGATCTTTTAAGTCGCAAATGTACATAAATTAGACCTTGGATTTGGTTTATTCTCTTTTAAACATCGAGGTAAATGACGCGCTGATGTTAAGTTTGCCCTTAATGCAAGATAAAACAGAAAAATACATAACTAATCCTCCAGCTTTCTTGAAAAGTGATATTCAATGTGGGGGTGTGTGTGTGCGTGTGTGTGTGTGTGGATAGTGGTCCATATGATGCTCAGGCTGGAGGTTTCTTTCAGTCATGTGTGTCTCGGTTTTGGCCGTTTTGCTGCCTGTGATGTCATGCCTCACTGTATATACAGAATATGATGCTGTTCTGTTTGTCCTGGCCCCGACGTCTCCTTGGAAAAATAAATAAGGCCCAAAGCCGGCTGGAATAGCTTATGTGGCGTGTAGCTTAAAGATGGAAAGTCTGATATGAGCTCAAAAGGCACAAATCTCAGGATGGTGAGATCAGACCGCCTTGTAAGGTTGATTGGTTTTGAGATAATCGGCTGGGTATTTTTTTTGGATTTCATTTGGAAGTCGCATAAGGAATCACCCTTGATGAAGTTTAAAGGTTAATACGGTGACAAAATTCCTATGAAGTTTGCAAAGTAATCTCCAGTTGTTGGATTGGACAGGATTCATGTTTTTTTTTTTAATGAGACACAATTTGTTTGTGACTTGAACTGAAAGAATTCATTGAATTTTTGTTCACTTGAATTTAATTTTTTTAAGATATCACTCAGACATTTTACTTATCAATTCAGTTCCATTCAAAAATACTTTTTTGATCCCAAAGGAAAAATTACATATGTTGTTGTTACAAAGAGTTGTAGACGCTGATAGCTGTGGGTAAGAAGGTTCTCCTGTAGCAGGTCTGAAGGAGCCTATGGCTGAAGACTATGTTTCATGAAAAAGATGCTCAGGATTGTCCATAATTGTCTTGATTTTACGTAAAATTCTCCAGAGGTTCCACAGTCATCCCCAGAACAGAACCAGACTTCTTTATCGGGTTGTTGAGCCTTTTTATGTCCCTGGTTCTGCTGCTGCTGCCCCAACGGATGACGGAAGAAGAGGTGACGCTCTCAACAACAGACTTACAGAAGATCTGCAGCATCTTGCTGCAAACCTTGAATGATCTTAGCTTCCTCCAGAAGTCCAGTCTGCTCTGTCCCTTCTTATAAATGTGGCTTCGTTTTTGCGTCTCCAGTCTAGTCTGTTGTCCAGATGAACACCAAGGTATTTATATTCCTCAACCACCTCCACTTCTTCTCCCGTGATGGAATTTGATCTAGCCTTTCTTTTGAAATCGACAATCATCTCCTTTGTTTTGCTTACATTCAAAATGAGATGATTGTTCCCACACCATGACACAAAGCGCTCCACCAGATCTCTGTACTCAGCCTCTTGTCCATCTCTGATTCACCCGAGAACTGCAGAGTCATCTGAGTATTTCTGTAGATGACAGGAGTCTGTTCTGTCCTAGAAGTCTGAAGTGTATGAAATGACGAGTCATGGTAAGAGTACAGTTCCCTGTGGTGCTCCTGTATTACTGACCACCTGGTTAGACCCATAGTCCTTCAGCCTCACAATGTGGTCTGTTTGTGAGGCAGTCGTAGATCCAGATGATCTATGACTCCACCTGTGTCTTCTGGAGTTTCTGACAAAGCAAATCAGGCTGAACTGTATTAAATGCACTGATGAAATCAAAGGAGATTCTCCTTACAGTGCTGCCTGCTTAGTCCAGATGACAGTGGGTTTGTTGAAGGAAGTCATCTTGAACTTCAACTCCACATAAGCAAACTGCAGGGCGTCCTGACATGTGCCCGTTTCTTACCCTAGGCGATCTCTCCAGGACCTGCTGTGGTGTTTTAATGCTACAGACAGGAGATCTTGTTAATGCTCTAATGCGTATGAAACTGAAAGACTGGCAGATCATTCTTGGTTTTAATATAGGTGCTAGCAATGCTATACTTTAGTAAATGAAACATTTAGTCCTATTTTATATGGCTCAAACTCAGTCCAATCACACGAAATCTTAACTTTGGAATATTACTTTGATTATGCTTCATTTTTGTTATTAATTTTTCAAATGAACTGGTTAAGGCACATTTGACTGCGTTCTGCTGTGTGTTAACGTTGTCAACTTAATTTGTGAAGGCGTTGGTATCTTCTTACATAAAACCGGCTTGAAAAATCACAACAATACGTGCATTTCCTCCGTTTGCTCTCCTCTTTTTAGGCTTTAATTAGGAAGGAGAGCCGACAGCATTATTCATTAAACAGAGCTTGCCAGCTATTTATCGCTGGGAAAAAACCCCAAAAAAACATTAGCATATTTGCTTCATTTTCAGCTGTTTTCCGAGCGTTCGGAACCAGGTTTAGCATTCTTAATAACACAGCAGCGAATGGATCGTACCAACCCGAATGCTGGAAAAAGAAACACCCGGTGGCGAGCCCCGAAAACCTACAAACAGATCCTTGTGTAACACACACACACACACGCACGCACACACACACACACACTCTTCTAATTACTGCACCCACAGCCCCACCCCTCCCACCATGTCTCCTCATATTCTGCACCTCCTGAGATGCAGGTGTAAAATATCACATTTTTCCAGCATTTCTCCCTGAGGTGACGCTGGCTTGGACTCACACAACGTAAATTTCCCCTTTCATATTCTCCAGCACATTTTTTTCTTTTTCTACAAACAACCCCCGCCTCCCTCCTCCCCCTTCCCCAGCTCTCCTACTCTTTGATGTGCCTGCCACATCTGCACAGGTCTGTTAGCTTGTTACCAGGTGAAAAACGAGGATACAATTAAGGGCTGAATGTAAAGGGACTCGGGTCGGTTATCTTCCTCGGCGGAGGAAAGCCTCTGATGCTCTAGAAACCGTCGGTCGTGTCGATGCTGCTAATGGTTAGGCTGGTACGGCGGAGTGATGAGAAGGCTGTTAATCAGCGACTGTGAAGATACCCGCCTCTCCTGCATGGATCAGAAATGTGGAGACCCAGGTGGTTTCTGTCCTTGTGTTTCAGTGCGGAGAAGACAATAAGCGAGACAGGGAAAGGCGGGAATTATGTATATGTGTTCCAATTAATCCATTTGAAAGCAAGCCAACCCTCCGCACCGAGCCCTCCTCTCCAGATCTGACTTATTGTGTTTCTGGTTGTTGGAGGAGAACCGAACAGGCACTGTTGAGAAAAGGTGCTGTGCAGGTCAGTTTCTTGTTCAAAAAAAACACTACTGAGGTCACCACAAGCTATTGAGAAGTAACTCATTTTGACTTAATTTTATTCCTCAACCTGCAGAATCCCAACAAATTCCGTGGCAATGTCCTAAAATACAGCTCCTTTCTAAACTTCCAGTTGTTCTGTGAAGACTTCAGAGGTTTCTTAGGGTGTTTACATGAGACCGCTGCCTGGAAGCTGCTGGTATTTTCGGATGTTTTTTGGGAAAGAGTTCCACGTTGAGACAGCACCACCAAGACATCTTGAATCAGCTATTGACGTTGTGTCAAGCCAGATGGCGCTGTGATTTTAGCATGTCATTGAACGCTAATGAGCTTTTGACCCTTAGCTTCTGCCTCATTGTAAATAGTAACCCAATGCTCCAATTAGCTTTAGAATGCTAATGTTGTTCATTGAACATTAGCACTCCAAAGAGCAAAGTGCTAATGTGACACATATATTCCTCATCAGAAGTTGTTTTAAACTGAACAGGTTAAGTAGCACAGTGTAGCACAATGCTATCCACCATTGTTTTATAGTTATCTCCAGTAGAATAAACCCAACAGTCATGTGTCCTGCGCATGTGCGCGTTCGCTCCTGTGGAGTACTTCACACTCTGAGACCTGATTTCAAAAAGTCCTGGTGTGAGAGACTCCGGCCACTTCTGTCGTGTAAACGAGCGGCTGGATTGCAACAAGCTGTGGAGTCTATACTCCAAAATAATATCCCACAATTTGAGCATATTACAAGAAGCTGTTATTCCATGATCCGGAAATGGAAGCGCTGCGGAAAAACACAAGCTATCTCAGGAGGTCCTGCAGAGATCAACAGCTCAGGTTCGAGAATCTGTCAACTGGACAACTAGTGGTTGTCTACTCAACAAATCTGGTCACTATTCAATAACGGCGATGTGTTGAAGAAAAGCAATGCTGCGTATCATTCTGACCGCACCATCTGTGGCTGTGACATCATGACTCTGTTTGGATACTTTTCTTCCACAGGGATGAGGAAGCTGGTCAGAGTTGATCAGAAGATTGATGGAGCTAAAGACAGGGCAATCCTAAAAGCAAACCTGTCTGCAAAAGACTTAAGACTGGAGAAGACTGTCACCTTCTATCAGGACATTGACCCTGCACACACAAGCAGAGCTACAATTGCATGGTTTAGATCAGCGGCCTCAAACTGCATTGCTCATGGACTAGCGTCCTTTGACTCTTAGGTGTCACTTATCCTACAAACATGAATTAAATGGCATCACATATTCAAGTGTTGGAATTGCCAAATGAAAGTCCAGACATAAATCTAATTGAGAATCCATTGCACGACCAGAAAATTGGTGTTTGCAAAATGCTCACTGTCCATTTTGACTGTGTTTGGGCTACTTTGGAAGGAAGTACTGGCAAAAATTTCAGCATGTAAATCCCCAGAAAATAAATCAAAAGTTTGTGGTTGGAATGTGACAGAATGGGGAAAATGTTTATGAATAGTTTTGCGAGGCATCACGGCTCTTGCCAGTAGTTACATGTTTCAACATGTGTTGAAAGTAAGGTGTACCTCTCTTGTTTTCTGAGGTTAGTGTTCATCTTTTGCAAAGTCTGTAATAAGTACTGATTTATTTCTGGATCAAATTTTAAAATGTGGAGTTACATTAGATTTAGTTACGTTAGATTTCACGCAACGTAATTTGCTGTGGAGCTATTTTTTATGGATCCTTCCGGTGCTTATTCTTCTCTTCTCCGACATGCTGAATGAAAAGTCAGAGCCAGTCAAGCTGAAAATCAACTGATTCTGTTCACCATAAAACTTCTTGGTGCACCTTAGTCATTTTACATTGTCCTCTGCCTTTTTCGTGAATGAGGAAGTGACTGTATTTGGACGATGGAGGGAACGCTAACTGATAGTACAGCTTCCTTGACCAGAAAGATAAATCTGGTAATGGAAATTTAATTATAGCAGTTTTTTTTTCTTATTTTGCTCACAGTTCCTTTAAGCGACTAATGAAAGTCAAGTAAGTCAGGCAGAAAAACTGGTAGACTGAGGCCTCAAGGTTTTAAATCCTAACCAGTGTCTATTATTTTGAGTCAGTCACCTCATTTCAATTATATATACCATTGGATGACCGCTTGAGGTACCATTATCATGTTTATCCAAATCCAAATGATCTTGTTAGCAAAAATTTTATTTTTGTGTGCACAGACAAAACAACTGGGAGTCCTGAAGGAGCAATAGTAATTTGATTTCTCACAGTAAATGGACAACTAAGGCTACATTAGTTCTGTCAATTTCAAATTTTGCGACGTCCCTTATAGCATTGATGACAATTTCTGTAGAGCGGTCTGTTTGGATGCGTAGTCAGAGCCAAGAGTGATGGAGTTGTCGTGTGATTCACTTCAGAAAAACAGACTTCATTCATAGCTGAAATTTTTTTTAAGCCATTGTTTGTCCCTGCTCTGGCTTCTGCTGGTGCAGAATGATGATGTTTGTCTCAAGTCAATGACGTAAAAGTCAGATTAAATGCTTCATAACCGTTCAGACTTCAAATGCTTGGAAACATCTGCAGAAATATACATTTCCAGTTTGGTTCCAAATATGGAAGTGGTTCAAGTCAGATCTTATTTATTTTTATTTTTTTGGTGGAAAAAATCTGGAATGGGCTGTCCCGGCAATACTGCCATGAAAAAGTTAAATATGGGTCGCATAAGGGCATAAAAATCCGATTTGGGTCACATTTCTCTTCTATGTGAACATAGATTAAGTCTCTAAGAAAAAATAACTGCAGAAGATGTATTGTCCGCAATACATGTAAAGTCTGCAAAATTCATCTTATTAAACAAATCGTGGAGGGATCCACATGTTGGATTTCTCATCTGTTCATAAACCTTATTAACTTGGAGGATTAGGTTGAGATTTTTTTGTCTACTTAATTTTTCTCCTACTAAATCAAATCCACATCTAAAAAAATACAATTAGTTCGGTAGTTTAAACATTTACCTGTGTCAAAAAAAAAAGGAGAAATCTGTAAAGGGGCAAATACTGTTTTGAGGGCTCAGTTTGTAAATTGTAAATTGTAAAATGACAGAGAGGGGAAATAAAGTATTTTGAAATATTCAACCTCTAACAACACTGCGGTGTGGAGAAAAACTCCCCATTCTGCAAGTTATCCGTGTTTTATCCTGTCATTTTCCCGGGGTGTTTTAGCCACACCAATCCGGCGCAGGTCATTTTTCATCTTCAAATGACTGAAAAGTGCCAGAAAACACGAGGCGGCGAGGACTACCGTTGTGCCACATTTTGTGCTGCTCTGTTATTATCAGCAGAGTAAAATATATCCCACAGCTGGACTGGGTAGTTTTAAGAGCTTAACAGAAAGCCCCGAAGAGCTTGACAAGGGCACCATTTAGTGGGACAAATGGTTTTCCTCCGGTGTTTCCTCGCGTATTAGCCGTGACATCGCCGGAAAGTTTGGGCGCTGAGGCCGAATGCGACGCCGGGGGTGTTTTCCCAGATTATCGGACGGCTCCATTTCTAACTTTCTTCAACTGCGGGTGCGCGTGCTAAACTCTGGGCTACGTGAAATCTGTGTTATTCTTATGCTAATTAGCCTGCCTGAAACCTTTGGCCACAAACTCAGAGTGAAATCACACGCGCACATGTCCTTCCTTTTGCTACAGTAAAAGGGAAAGGGCTCGAGCTGTAACCTCTCATTCTGAAGGATATGAATAGCCTGTGTCTCCAGCCGCAGCTCGGTTAGCCTAAGTCTGGGACTTATTATAGTGCTGTGTTTATGCATGTGTCTCTGCATGTATTTGTTCAAGGGCAATCCCGTGTCACACCCGCGCTCGAGCGTATTTGTGTGCATATGTTAATGCTTAAGCAAGCTAATGTCTGTTTGAGTTCCCTCCGAATTGTTTATCGCACATGCCAGTTTCAATAAGTTTACATTTTTTCTTGTCGGCTACGAGCGAAGTTTGTTCCCGTTTTTTATTTATTTATTTATTTTTTTGGGGAGGGAGGGGGGGGGGGGTGTGCACGTTCTCTCCAGCTCAAGGTAAAGCTAGGAAAGTTCTGGAAAACAGGATTACTTCCCCCTGTGTTCCTCTTTCCGGTAAGTTGCAGAGTAAAACTTAGCGAGTCAAGTTTCTCACCTCCAGCTGATTGAGTTATTTTCATTTCCCTGCAGATTTTTAGCCTCAGCCTAACAGTTTTTTTTTTTTTTTTTGTTGTTGTTTTTTTTTTTTACTCAGTTCCAAGGATTTAAATTTGCTCACTTTGTACCAGTTTAGATGCAAAGCTAATACCTGGTGGTTTGTGAGCCAGGCAGAACTCCCACCCTGACCTAGATTCCCCTACTTTCAGGTTTCCTGCCTTCCATGTTGTCTGCCCTGCCTGCTTCATTTGACTTCAGAACTGCCCTGGTTGCTCATTCAGAGCCTCTGCCGGTGCATCCCGTAGCATACAAATGAACTGCGCTGAATAGGAACAAACGCTGGATATAAACACTTTAGCTATGCAACACAGAGGCCGTAGTGTGGCCCGGTGCGTCTGGACGGTGGCAGATGCGTGGTCTGCCTTCTGTCCCGCTGCACACCAAGTTGTGAATATTTGTAAAGTTGATCATCTGTCATTTTATTTCTCATAGCACGCCTGTTGGTTTATGACTCTGTATTATAACATGCACTTTGGAAATTAGCTCAAGGTTAGTCAGATTGGGTGGAGAGTGTCTGTAATAATCAGTTTTCAAGCCTTGCCACAGGTTCTCAGTTTGGATTTGGGTCTGGACTTTGACTGGGCCATTTTTCATCACTGTTAGCTGTGTTCCTTAAGTCTTCTTGATGCTCTTTGTTCACAAATATTCTCTAAGAATTCTCTGAAGCCTTCGTAGAATAACTTTATTTACGCTTATATACAGTCCACACGTAGCTGGATATCTGGGGAAGTAAATACATTTTTATGCGTTTTGGCCTTTCATCCACACAAAAACTCTTGTTTTATGCCACTAAAAACGATTATTTATGAACCCTCAAACCAAAGTGGAGATTTGAGAAAACTCTTGTGTTTCTTGTCTTGTGTTTAATTCACTTTATATTCCAATACACTGTTTAAAAGTAGTTCAACCTATATATCTGTCCACACAAATGAACTTCATAAAGCCATGTGTAATTCCTAACAGGAAGTTCTGGGGTTTTTTTTGAAGCAACTGATTGGATAACATGGGTTTTAGCTTTGTGCTACGCTACCCCCTACAGGTTCGGCATGTTTAAAACAACTCTCAGTGCCGCGTGTGTGTGGGTTGATGTGCATGAAAACTTTTCTGAAAACGATTCCATGTGTGCAATATTATTTTTCAAAACGGTGTGGCGGAGATGTTTGTTTTTATAAGAACCTGGCTACAATTGTTTACTCGCAGGCGGGCTCTTTTTACTCAGTTCCATTTGTAAGAAATTGGACGAAACAGATTTTTTTAACAGTACCAATGAATGCCACACTTCCCAGATTTAGAAATTCAGCAAGTAATGTGTCTTTTTATTTCCCTTTCATTGTGATGTGCTGCTTTGTGTTTGTGTTGACCGGGCCAGGGCCGGATATACCAGGATGTGGGCCCCTGGGCTTCACTACATTTTTTTTTTTCTAATGCAAAATACAGTACAGTAATAGGCAGTTCTATACATAATTCATTATGGCTCTATTGGCAGGTTTAATACGTCCCTTCGCCAGTAGCTCCAAAAATGACTATAACTTCATAATTTTCAAACGCTTCAGTATTGTTTATTTTCATAAAAATCCCAAAATATTATTACATCTCACTTGATAATGGGCTTATTAAGTGAAACTGAAAACCATTCATTCATTAAGAATTTTTTTTTTTTTCAAAAAATCTGTGGGGTGCCCCCACAAGAATTGGGGCCATGATCTAGTGGGCTTGCAAACCCTACCCGAAGGGGGTGGCACATAGAATCCAAATATGTTCACATTCATTGTCGTAATGTAAAAAATAAGAAAAAACAGATTAAAGGTTGTGAATAATTTAGCAAAGAATTGTGTATATGGGTTTCTGCTGAGTTTGTGTAATATCAGACTGTGTGTGTGAGAAAGTGTTTTTGCTGAGTCAGTGCAGGCAGGTGACACGGCATGGCGACAGGAAATGCCGTTGTGTCTGAGCACTATGCGAGTTGTGCCAAAGCGAAACACTTTTCTCCTCATTATACAGCAGGAATTGACGGCTGGCGGGGCGAGGCCTCGGAACGGCACCGCTCCGCACACGGGCACGGCCGGGCAGCGCGCTCTATCTGTGCAACACGCCCAGACTGCAAAGATGAAAAGATTGTCTGCTGGTGGGACTTGGAGAAGCGGGGATGGAGGGATCAGGGGGTTGGGGTGGGTTATATAGGTCAAGAGGGATGGGGAGGATTTTTACAAAATCTGAATCTGCAGCATTGCAAGTAGCTTTTCTGTGTCTTTTTAAGTTGCGTGATTTTAAATGCCTTGTCACTGTGAGTGAGTGAATGACCACTGTGTTATGTTTCAGGCAACGGAGTCCTTTCTGTTGAACGAAGAACCCTCCAGAGCTCCTGGGATGCCTGAGTGCTATGTAGTGTCAGATTCATACAGGGTATGCATCTATTATTATTATTATTATTATTATTATTATTATTATTATTATTATTGTTATTGCCATTAACATTATTTGTGGAATTATTACCATTATCACTTTTGCATTTGTGTATGTGTGGATGTTTGTTTTGGTATTAATTAGGGGTGTAACGAGATTTCATAGCACGAGTTCCTATATTAAAATCTTAGGATGTTTCTTATCAAGATGAGGTCTGCCTCACAAAGTGCTATGTAACTGCTGTTGCAATTCAAGCCAGCAGTTCTCACTTACATTTGCATCAAAGAACAATAATTTTGGCTTTGACATTAAACACATTTGACATGGATACATAGACATATAAAGCAACACTGAGAACATGAAAGACAAGATACAATATGAAAGCGTTTAGAACACAACTGCCAAACCTTTAGCTGCTAACCACACTGGAGCTAACTGTTAGCTGCTAACAATGCTTAAGTTGGCATCTGTTTTTTAGCTTCTTATTGGCATAAATTTAAGAATTCTTTCACTTAGGGTGCATTCACACCAGCCCTGTTTAAATTGCTTTTATCAAACTCTTGTTTGTTGCCTACAAAGTCCGGTTCATTTGGGAAGGTGTGAATGCAAATTCTGATACGGACCAAAAAAAGTGAACTATGGTCCGCCTGCAAACCGCGCTCTCTGTCGAAGCGAACTCTGGTGTGGCTCAAATGCATATGAATGTCAATCAGATCAGAGACTGCTCCAAAAGCTGGAAGTAGACCACAGAGCAGGGCATTCTGGGTAAATACAACTAAAACAGACGTGAATCTAGCTCTAGTGGGGAAAAATGGGTCGTGGTATTAAGCCAAAAACGATAGATAAATTTTACAACCGCTAAAATCTGAGGCCACTCCATTTTTGTTTACATTTCATAAAGAAGGAAGCTGTGCTCAGTGTCTTCTTCAGAGGTTTTGCTCTTGTTTTCTTTGGTGGTTCTTGGTGCAGCGCCACCACAGGCAAGGGAGGTGAACTGTTTTTTCATAGTATTCGTTTGACACAACAGCTGAAAATGTATTAGATGTTGCAATTTTGATCCCCCAGTCGAGCCAAATCTACCACAATACCAGGTGTGAAAACAACGTTAGTCGTTTACTTCATCAACACGAATGTTTTAGAAAATTGCTCTTCTTTGTGTTGTTGCAGTTTTCATGAAAACGTGGTGTCTTATGATGAGAAAAAAACTAATATTTTCAAAAAACTTAATGCGGCCATTTATGTTTTTATTTATTTATTTTTTGGTAATAGGCCTTACTTTATCAGGACAAATGTGGGCTGGAAAGGTTACTAACAGCATCATAAAACATTAAAAACTAGTCTGTATATATTTGATTTGCGTTTACAAATTTTTCTTTTCACTGTGACTCGAAGTTATTCACATAAATTCTGCCTATTTGCATTTTTATTTTTTTCTTGGAGCATATCTGAGTTATTTGCAAGAACATTTTGAATTCCAGCTTGTGAGGCTGCTACTTGACATGCTGTTAGCTGTGGTCTTCGAAACGGCCAATCCACAAGCTGCTTTTACTTTCCTTGGTGCTGATTGACTCAACATCCAAGAGCGGAAATAAGGAAGATAGCATCTGCGCTAGCAGCTTTAACAGTTTCCACTGTGTTTATTAATGCATGTTACAGTATATTTGGTGTTTGTTTTTCAAAATATGTATAACTACTTATTTTTATAGTTCTGAGTCTGAGGTTTAAGTTTTATTTTAAAACCACGATATATGGAAGAGTTAGTGTTGGACCCAAAGTGGTTCGACAAACCTTTCCACTTTTTGAAAAAGAGTGGAAAGGCAAAAAAACAGGGAATCTTAATTTCCCCCTACAGTTTTACTAAAAATCCCTGTTACTTTGTGAGCCTATAGTATCACGTATCGTTTCATCTCGTGAACTGGATGTTTCGTTACACCTCTAGTATTAAATGTGTTCAAGTCATTACTCTGAACTCTGTCCGTCTGTTTTCGAGCTCTTCGTAATTACACTACAATCATAATGTCATTCACAGCTCCCTCCACTCATCTGCAAACCATTACCATTATTGTTTCCACACACACACGCACGCGCGCGCCAGAGAGCCTTTGCAATTTTGCCCAGGCTTCTTTGCCCCTATGGGTTAAAAATCCAGAATGTTAATGTGCAGCTTGCCCTGTTACGTGAAGGGAATTAAAAAGTTTAAGACAGCAAGTGGTTTCTGTAAAAAAAAATAAATAAATAAAAAAGTACAGAATTTCTCTGGTGGAATCGTGATCTGAGACACATTTTCTGCGGCTGAGCTCGCTTTGTTTCCCTGAGTTAAACACCAACGGCGAGTGCTGCGCCACATTGTGTGTTTCAGTGTACAGAAAAGCACCTTTCTAGCCGCAGTAGAGAGTTTTCAAGAAGTTTAGGATTCAAGGTGATCAGAAACATCAAGATCGTGCCGCAGCACAGATCCCACCAGGAGACGGCCGGTCCAGTCACGGCGTGGTTTCTGTGTTAAACGAATCCCTCCGCTGGCTCGTCACATGCCAGGCTTTTACAATTTGGTTTTGTTTTCATTTTTTATTGAAGGTGTAGCTGAGTAGAAATGTGAAGACATACTGGTAAAATTGTCTTCATGAAGTGACAGTTTAGGATTTCTAAAGTGAGATTCTAATAAGAAAGTAAAAGCGTTGAATTCTTTTTCCTGCAGCAACTATTTTCTTGGTTTAACATAGATCCAGATTACTTGGTTAGTTTTACAAATAATTCCCAGCCACCGAAACATCAGAACATTTGAATAAGCTCTACTTCTTTAATCTTTAAAAAGTCTTCACGCTTTCAGTGGATGGATATTTACAGAGAAGCTGATGACTGATCACACAGTGAAGGTTGGAAGCCGTGCGACACTATTAATTTTCCTGTGTGAAACTCGTACCAAGACTGGAACATGTAAAGCGTTCATATTTTTTTAGGTAACAGACTGAAAAAAACAATGTAAAAACTATAATATGCCGTGGTCTTGAACTGCTTTATCCTCTTTGCTTTTTACAGTGCTATCTGTTAGCTGCTGCTGCTGCTTCATAGCTAACGGTTAGCCAACAACATTTTCAGCGGCATTACACAAAAGAGCCATTTTAGTTTTCTTTTAAGTTTGGATTGCATTTAATCACCTCTAGTTCTAAATATTCTTCCTTACATATCCCTTCTTTTTAATTTCTTTGTTGTTAAAACGGGACTTTAAAGGCTCCAGCTGTACGGGTAACTAAATTTAAAAGTTCTTAGCCGGGGATTCCCCTTCGGTTGAGAGCCACCACTTTCAGCAAAAGCCCTGCATGTGCGAGGTATGTAAACAATGGGCTGACGGAGCTCACATCTGCTCAGACAAACAAGCCAACCGCACTTTTGCTTATCTCCACTTTCTGCTGTTATCCTATCTCCTTCTACAACCCAACGCACAGGTGTGTCGGCAGCGCAATACTGTGTGTGGATGAGCAGTTTATGCAAATGTTAGGTCGGCTACCTTGAATAACCTGTTTCACGCACCAAAACTGCCTCTTTATTACACAGTATTGCAAAATGTGCTCACGCCTATTGAACTCATTCCCATTTTGTCACCAAGACTCCACAACGTCAGTGGACATTATGTCATAAATTTCTTTTTTTTTTCTTTTTTTCAGCCATTGTACTTTTAGAAACATTAGAAAGGGCTTACAGGGGCACTAGCCCAGGGCTCCAGTTTTTTGGGGGTGTGCTCACAGTTTTTTTTTCTTTGAAATAAATTCATGTTTTGCAGACATTGTACTTTTTATTAGTCATAAACCCATATCAGGTGAGTTGTAATAATTTTTGGGGGATTTCTTTTTTTTTTAATTTATAAAATTCTCAAGTATTTGATTAGGGTATTTGTAATTTACTTCAAGAACAACATGGAGCTATTGGCCAAGGGGTATATTAACCCTACAATCATCAGTTCATACCAAACTATGTATCGAACCACCTATTGATGTACTGTAATCTGCATTAGCAAAATAATTTTTCTTAGTGGACAGGGCCCCAAAACGGTTTTCAGCTCAGGCTGCATCCCTGTAAATCCGGCCCTGGGTATAACATTAAACAAATGTCAAATTTTTTTTGCAAATCCTTCACTTTTCAGTTAACAGTGCTGTGTGTTTAAGAGGTCCGAACGCTTTCGGACGGCAGTGTACGAAGAGGACGGCTCTCTGAAATGTTTTTTTTTTTTTCTTAAATAAAAAGCTTCAGATGTGACTTTCCCATACAGCAGCACCAAGCTGGTGGGTGAAGCTGTTACTGGGCTGGCTGCTCTGGAGCAGTGGTAAATATGTATATTCGAAGCGTGTGAAAAAGCAGAGCCACAGCAGACCCACCAACCGAAGCATATGGCTCTTCCATGTGTTACTTAATGAGAGATTTACTCACACAGACCACTAAATGTGTGGCTCATTTAAGGAGCCGCGGCAGAGGAGTGTTATTGCGTAAAGCGGAGCGGAGGGCTGCGAGGACGCGCTCTAACCTTTTGCACTCTCGCGTTTCAGATGACAGCTGCCAAAAGTTAGTCGAGAAACAAAGGAAAAAACCCCTGAAAAGTTACAGGGAGTTCTTAGGAAGTGAGTGCACCTGCATGAAAAGACACCAAAAAAAAAAAAAAAGTGTCTGTGTGTATGCGCGTTATTGCGTGTGTCTGTGCATGTGCTTTTCATATTAGTAACCTATCGTATTTGCAGAGAGGAATGCCGGCGTTCTAACCTCACCGGTGAGGACATGAGGTTGGGGTTCTTGCGGCGGTCGTATTGCTCGCTCATGCGTCCTGCCTCTCCCCCGATCCTCCTCCACCACCTGTTTCTGGCTCACGTCTCTGGCCTCGTGCGGTAATTGGCCACACAGAGCCCAGATCTCTTTGTTTCGCCTGCAGAGGCTTGTGGAGGAAAACGCACAAGCAGCAGGCCCCTCGTAAATCTGCGGGACTCCAATTGTCAGACCCAAAACATTTCAGCTCCGTGTTATTTAAAAAAAAAAATTTTTTAATACGTATAGTTTTAATTTTCAGGTCCTACCTTCATTCACAGCAGTAACGGATTCAGAAAATGTTTTACTTCACAAACCCCACACGCCCCAGCGTACGGCGTTCCACTGCAGCTCAGAGACTGTGATTATACGTCCGTCCTCGCCGTGTGCTACTTTTCTTCTCCAGTGAATGCTGCAGTCGCTGTTTGGCTTGGACTTGCCCTGCTGGTTTCTGAGCCTCCAGACTGGGTCAACCAGGGTTCAGCAAACAAACAGACTTAACCCTGCATGCCGCGATGAGGAGACGCTTTGATTCCAATGCCTGCGAATGAATTCATGTGCCTAATCCAATGTAAACCGGGGGCTGGAGGAGGCGTCCTCGCAATCTGAAACGGAATATTTCAGAGGCTGAGCGCTCTAACCTGGCTGTGACCACAACAAGCGTTAACAAAGTCATTTTGTCTAATTAGAAGCCTCAGCACATTCAGAGGTTTGCACCAGTCCTCATAATGCAAGCCTTAAAACTTTTTCCCACCCGCCCAGAGCCGGCCCAAGGCAGAAGGAGTATATGGCCAGGGCTTCGTGCTAATACTGGTGGTATTGGCCCGGGGGCAGCCATCCAGCGGACTGCCGAGCTTTTGAGTTAAAAAATGGTCAAAGTTGAGAGGAAATTTGAAACAATCATTAGGTGTTGTTGGAAGACATTATTAACAATACCTAAACACCAACTAAAGTTTTTAAAAAAAGGCAAACACTAAAGAAATAACAAAAGAAAAAAACAATGCTTAGCTAAGAGGGGGGGGCAAGTAAAGCCTGGTGGCCCGCCAGGCTGACAATACACAAAGGGAAACCCTGATGGGGCAGTGCACAGCCCATAAGAACACTTTAAATTTCACAGGAGATGTTGAAAAATATTCTAACTCTAAGTAGCGATGCACCGATCAGATTCTTTTTCGGACCAATACCAATTTCTAATTTAAACTTTTGATCATCTGATTTAGATTCCATTTCCTTTTTTGTTATTCCAAGAACTATAACACAAAAAAGGGAAAACACATAATGTACTAAAAGTTCTTAGAATGAAGTGGTGTTTTTGAATACAACAGAAAATGAAGAAGTTACAACATTATTCCTTATATATGCATCTACATGTTATGCAACTTATGCAAAACGTAAAGTGCATCAAAGTACATTGAAAATAGCTTTAATGCAACTTTTCTGATGAACAGTCAGAATAGATCAGGGAAAAATCGACCTATTCCGATTTTGGTCTCGGTAGATCAGTGCATACCTCATTTGCGGATTTTTCTTTTTTTTTTTTTACGATCAGCAGACCATCTGACATCTTTTAGACGTTCCGGACTCATAAACTGTTAAGATTGCTTACAAGTCCAAACAAACTGCTCCTATTTCAGTGCCAACCTGGGCTGGAGTTAAAAGGAGAGGCTTAAGTATTTATTAAGTGTTTAAGTGTTGTTCTCAAGGATTAAAGCTTGAATCGACTTTATCACGCTTCCTTTACAGTTGAATACAAAATCTTCCACAATCTTCATTTTGAGAATTATTTTTGTAAACCCCCCCCAAAAAAAATCACCCCTTCCCCCACCCCCCAAAAAATAAAGAATAAAAAAAAAGCAATTGGTTATTTTGCTTCTTTGCTGCTTTGGATGTTTAACTTTTTTAATTTTCTATATTTTGTACTCTACTGTAAAGAAGTGTAGTTAACTGCTCAAAATAAATTTAAAATCCTACCAACAGAAAGTTTCTGAGTAACTTTGATTTGATCAGAGGTTATAGTCAGGAGGTTTGAGAACCGAAATAAATTATAACCTAGTGTAAGATAATGTTACATAAGAACACAAAGTCTGAGTGAGGTTTTAGCATTTTCCACACAATTTATTTTCATAATTCATGACAATATTACCCTAAAACTGAAGATAAACTTCATATGGAATGGGAATGGTTAAAGTGAATGGGAATGAAACTGTTTGTGTTCAAGTCGAAATGGATAAAATGGCAAACAGAATAGGGGTGCAAATTTGTGAGCTGACCTGCACATTTTCAGATAGTTTTAAATAGTACATTAGCTGTTAGCTTGTCTTCAATTTTCTACAAACTCAGTGGGACGTCACAATTTTCTAATGCAAGCGAGGGAACTGTTGGTAATAACTTCACGAAAAGCTCACTTTCAAATAATCTGAGCTATCCCTTTAACTGCATGTGGTTTTGGGGAGCTTGTGGGGGGCCCCCAAATCTAATTCTGCCGAGGGCTCTGTAAAACCTCGGGTCGGCTCTGTTCCCACCTCAAACAGTAACTAAAGACGAACAGAGCGACTCGTTTACCCCGTGATCACATGAAGGCAACACCGAATGAAACGGGTCAGTAAACGCAACTTTAAGAGACGGAGGAGGGAAGCGCGTGCGCTGCTGTGAAGGGCGACGCGCGCCGACCACGAATTAATAACAAAAATGATCTTTCTTTTTTTTTTTTTAAAACAAAAAAATAAAGCTTGGATTTACACTCTGTCTTATATATTGCCGCGAAATCTGCGAGCGCGCGCTTGGTAAAAGCGAATCATCTTTCCGGAGAATTCAAAGGAAAGCGGTTAAAAGTCCTGCTAAAAGCAAAGAGGACAGGAGAGCAGAGGGGAGGGAGGCAAAGTTTTTTCCCTGAAAAGTTTGTGCAAGCTTTCACTTTCTAGGCGGGGTTACTGTAAGCTGCAGCAGCAGCAGCAGCAGCATGGAGTGAGAGAAACAGGACGGCGAGCGACTGCCATGCAGCACTATATACCGAGCTTCCATCCAACTTAAATAAGCTCTCCAATCCTTCCCGCTAAAAATAACCATGTACTCTCCGTACTGCTTAACACAGGTAAACTCGCTTCTCTTATTTCATTGTTTGGGGATCTACTATGCTCTCTCTCAGTGTGCGTGTATGCGTGTGTGTGTATGCGTTTTAAAAGCGCTGCCTCTGTCTATTATTTTCCACACGTCTGTTAGTTTTGTCAGAGCTTGTTTCTGTTGTCTGACTCACTCCGAAACTTCGCCGCGGCTCTCCGTCCCGGCTCGTCGCGCTTCCACGCCGCAGGAAACTTTCCTGAGCACCGCAGGGCTGTTTTCTTTTTTCTTAAAAGAAAAAAATGGCGCTTCTTCTTCATAAGCGTGTTTTATATTTTAAAAACAGTATTAATGATTGAAGGAGATAAGTCCGAATAAGGAAGGAAGGACAGGAAGGAAGGTAGAGAAAATAAAAATTGCAGTCGAGTTATTTATTTTTTTTCCCAGGCATCGAGGCGGGTCTAGATTTTGACCGGTGAGAGGAGTGTGAGCGCGGGGGAGCGGGGCGCACAACGCCCGGCCCGACCCACCGTGCTCCGTGCGTGGGGCACTTTCTTCTGAGACTGGGATGTTGACCGTGAGACTGAGGAATTGGTGTGTGTGTGTGTGTGTGTAATAATAAACGGTCCCTTGCGATTGTGTTTTTTTTTTTTCCTTATCTGCTGCAGTGCTCAGTTTTCCAAGTGCTTGCACTTGAATGCAACACGTGCACGCTTGCAGTTACACGTTAACTACAATAAGGCACCTTGACGTCTTATTACCATTCAGTGACTGTGGGATTCTTTTTTTTTTCATACACATTTTTTAAGTTAAACATCTAATATTACCTGCTTTTCATATTTTTTGCCTAAGCTTAAGGTGGCCCTCATGTTCCACACCTTTCATTTTTAGTCCTCATGTTGCCTTATTTAGAAATAAAAGAGTCAAATGTAAGATGCGTGGTAAATTTTTTGTGACTGTTGTCACTTGTTGCTTTTTTCCCCCCAGTTATTTTTAATACCAAGATCCATTTGAGTTGCAGCGAATGCCAGATTAACTGTCTTCTTACTGTCTTTTGTATCCCGTCTCATTTCCAGGGATAATAGTTCTTTCTCCTGAACCAGTGTCTGATTTATCCGTAAAAGCATATATCTTTTAGATATCAGGAATTTTCAGGGTGAGACAAAGTGACCGTACAGCTATTTTAGTTGCGCTTCCTCTCTAAATTTTGTTAAATTATTTGTGCTTTCCTCAGTTTTTTTTTTTTTGTTGTTGTTTGTACAAAAAAATAACATTGGAGGATATTAAATATTAGCCAAAAAATAATTAGTTTTAAATCAAATGTTAAATGCTGGTTTAGCATTTAAATCCAAATTTAACTGAAGATGTCAGTTCAGCGATTCCCTGTCAGAGCAAAGAACGGTAATTCTTATCAGTTATATTTGGGTTGTGTTATGAATAAATAGATGAACTGAAAAAGGTCATGTAATATAACTGTGGTTGTCAACGTTTCTGTGTCGCTTTGAGCATTTAACTAGTTTAACAGCAGGATTAGTGCTACAGTTAAACCTGCTAACATCCTTGTTAACCTTCAGGCATTCACCCCAATGATATTACCTGTGGTTGTCAGGGAAGCGGTTTACCTGCCACTTTGTAAGTTTATTACAAGTTCAGCACTGTTTTATACCCTAATTACAAACTTACTTTTAGGTTCTCTTTAGCTAATAAGCTTAATGCTCTTAGTAACTAATTTTATTCAGGCAGTTAGTTGGTGATGATTACCTCTTTAACCTTGGTAAAAACAACCAGCCGAACGAAGCGCATGGAAATCATTATAGAGATTATTTGAGCAAAGTCTCTTACAGTTTGCTTTGTCGGTGTAAATTCCAGACCCCTAAACTTTACCCCCCTCGAGATTTTAAAGATCTCGCTGCTTTTACTGTGGCCTTCTCGTGTTCTGCAGCTGCTGCAGGTCTTCTTCCAATAAAGCCGACTTGTTTATCCCCAGTTGGCTTCTCCTGACAGCGGACCGCCGGGGCCCTCCGTTTGATGCCGTAATTCATCCCCTGCCTTTTACGGTGGCTTTATTAAAAAAAAAAAAAAAAAAGGAGCTTTTCCTCCCCGTCTCCGCGACGACTCGACTCGGCCGAGGGGCCCGCCGCCGCCGTTCCTCAACTCCTTGGCTCCTCTCGTGCAGGCGCGAGTCGCCGTCTGGTTTTCATTTGAGAACACTCGCGGTGCTGCGATCATAATGTTCGTCCTCTCTCTGATTGTTTCCACTTTAATTCTTCCCTTTATTGAAGAAGCTGTTAAAAGGCCGCGTAATGTGCTGACTTTAAGAGTCCAAAAGGGGTGAAGCGTCGGCGGCAGTGGAAAGAAAATAGAAGCTTCCACGGAGCCTTCGTGTTGTCTTTTATTATGGGTTATGATTTGCTCTGAGGTTGTTTACTTTTAAAATATGGCATTTGCTTGAGTGTCTGTCTGTTCTAAATAGGCCTTTTAAACAAGACTTTATCTGATTTAAAACTTGCCACGGCCAAATAAAAACTCTTTTCAGCAACATAAATTCCCCTTAATTAAAATTAATTGGCAGCAGATTCACATAAGGACTAATCTAGCACACATGTTGCACAGAACCTTCAGAAATGTCACTGACTGGGCATGGAAGGGGTTTCATATTTTGTCTTTTAAAAAAAAAAAAAAGGAAAGTTGAAGGGCTTTCTTCTTTATGTCCGGATCTAAATCAGAAAAAGAACGGCCATACAGAAATTCTTCGCTGCTCTCCGCAGAGAACACACAACTTGTGATAGATCAAACTCTGGCTTTTAAAAACTATTTAAACCCATTGAAGTTTCATTGATTAGAGAAAAAAAATTGTTTGTTGGCAACACGCTATGAAGACATGAAAGGTGTGTGTTATCTTGTTTACAGTAAAGCGAGGTGGTATGACATTGAAGCGCTCACGAACTGATGACTCACTTGGAAACTGTATAGGAGTTTCAAACTCTTTTTCTTTTCACAATAATGTAATTTGGCACTATACAAATAAAAATGGGCTTGATTTATTTGATAAAAACACAACTGTTTCTGTGGTCTTGAGGGCCACAGAAGTAGCTATGGCCGGCCGAACCTGGCCCCCAGGCCTCGCGTTTGACACACATGCTATATAGTAGCAAATATATTAAGCATTCACTGTGGAATAACACAATTTGAACCAACAATTTCTATATTAGATGTTGCTCAAAACTGCGTCCAGAATTGCTGCTTAAATGGTATCACGCAATTGTATTGTTACTATAGCGACCACAATTACTACATTACTTACACAGACACACACACACTTAGTCATAGTGAGAAAACGTTCACAGTGTCTGTTTAAAGAATCAGCCATTTTACGGTGCCATGAAATGGTTGTCATGGGATTTTAAGTCAGTCCCAATCATAAAGACAAAATTTAAGGTCAACGTTAGCTAAATTCCGAGAGAGCTAGCAGCGTGTTTGCTGGTTGGACCGCACGGTGACGGAAGACCTGAGCGAAAGTAAACATGCTTATTAAACTGAGATTTTAATGAGCAGTAACTAGCTAGCTAGGTAGCCTGGTTACCTGCTTTCAGAACAAGGCTGCTTTAGGTTGTTTATTTTACCGACACTATAGCGCTTGTAAATTGTTGCTAATTTTAGTTTTAAAACCGTTACTTAAAAAAAGGAATGAGCTCAACAGTCCTTTTATCGTCTGAGTCATGGCTGTCCATGTATTTTTCTGACTTAAATTATTTCCAAACAGCTTTTTCTTCTTCTTCTTTTTTTTTTTTTTAGCTAAGCCAAAATGAGAGAAAAAAAAAAGCTATTTTCTCCAGCTAGCTAACTGGCTGAAAGCTACATAATTGATTTTCTAAGTAAATGAAATAAATAATCTATAAATCAGTACAGGCGTTTTCAGAGAAGCTAAGTTGTATTCGTTAATATATGTGTTGTCCTTTGCAAATGCACTGGGTTCATTGTTATCTATGCGTAATTACAGCAGAGCAGTTTGAGCTTTCACCTGTTTGAGATTTTGTGTTCCTAACCCATGTCGGTCTATAAGTCATTGTTATACCTTTGCATTAATAATCCATATTTTTATTTCTTTGTAACGCACTAACCTTATGCCCACCGCTCTGTGTGTCATTCCTTCATGTGTGTCAACGCTAATGTTGTCATCTGAGTCTGTTTTCACTGCTGCGACATTTTAACTTATTCCTTCCCTCTACCCCCCCACCCCCACCCCTGACCCACGACCCCTCCCCGCCGCATCTCTCTGCCTGCCTGGACGCTGACCCCTGCTCTCCTCGCCTCTTAACACCCTCTCAACTCTAAAGTATTACCCCACTCACCTTCTAAACAATGCCTTAGTGGTAAGTCCTGTTGAGTCACTTTTTTTATTCAACGTCAGGTGTTTGTGTCTTTACTTTTACTTCTTTTTCTTTGTTTTTTTTGCTTTATTTATCCATATTTTTGCACCTATATTCCATACTGAGATTTTGTTGTATTTTTCTCTTGCTCCACACACAAATCAATATGTTTCAGCATAAGCAAAGAACAAGGCGCAAAGCGGCAGAGAGAAACAAAAGCAAGAAAAACTGAAATCGTTAAAACGGCACAAATATTGCTGCTACATCTTCATACCTTGTAAAAAATTTCAGCCGTATTAAACTCACTTTTCCTCTCTTTGTCTTTTAGTGGTTAGGCCTTGTTCTTGGGCTGATCGTTTCAGTCGGAAAAATTTTGAGGCCCCCCGTTTTCTTAAACGTTCCCCTTCGTGACTCTTTGGCTTCTGCGCTCAGCTGGACCCTTCGCTGTTTTTCTGCTTACTTCAAGTGGCTTTACATTTCTGTGAGGGAATGTTTTAGATTTAGACGCCATAGCTCACCGCTTGCCGTTATCTGGCGTTATAAGTGTGCAGCGCTCTGAATGAAAACATAAAAAAATGAATAAATACTTTGTGTGGAGTGGGAAAGCACAGCTTAGTTTTTTTTCTGTTAAGATCTTATTCAGTGTATGTGATTATTATCTGGACTTACTGCCCTGCATTAAATGTACATTTCTGTAGTTCCCTCCACTGTCATTCCGTCTTCATCTATCTCTTCCCATGGCTTGAATTGGAACAGCTGTTGAGAGGATTAAACTAAATCTGGTAGAAATATTTTTATATTTGTATGTCTATGGGTGTGCGCATGTGTAACTACTCCATGTTTTTTTATTTTACAACCACGAAATTCTATGCATTTGATTGGAATTTTCTGCAGTCGTACGTTGTGGGAATGCTTTTTTTTTCCCCCAGCTTGGACAGGAAGGATGTAAAATCTGAAAAGTGTGACGTGCATTTGTACCACACTTCACTCCAATCCCACTAAGTAGAATCTAATGATGCCTGAAAAGGTCACTTATTTAGTTTATAAAGGCCACTTGTTTGCAATTAAGGGTGCATTCACACCAGCCTTGTTTAGTACGCTTTAATTGAACTGTAGTTCATTTGCGAACTCTGGTCCGCCTAAAAACCTAGGTCTCGGTTCGGTTGAAGTGAACTCTGGTGTGGTTTGAATGAGTATGTGAACGCCAAGCGGACCGGAGACCGCTCCAAAAGCAGTGTACTATTGCAGAGAGGATTCTGGGTAAAAACAAGGGCCCATGTGTACCGTTAGCAAGGCTCGTGGTTTTTATTGAAGACGAAAGAGAAATCTTACAACCACTAAAATTTTAGTGTATATTTAGTGAAGAAGGAAGTTGCACTCATGTCTTTTTCTGACATGAATGCATTTTTTCCTTCAGCTGTTCTTGGTGCGGTGCCACTACAGGTCAAACCAAGTTCATTGTTATCTATGCTTAATTACAGAGAAACATTTTGAACCTAATAGATCAAGTCTACTGGAATATCAGGCGTGTAAATACTCTAAAGCGCAAGATAAATACATCAAGTTAAACAAACAATCATGTTCACCTTTGAGGAACCACCCTAAACATACAGCATGGTTTAAATCAAATGCATACATAACATGAAACAATCATGTGTTGTCTCTAGTCTAAATGTGCAGCCTGGCCTGTTAGGCATCTGAACAATTCGTCCTTTGGAGTTTTTGAGTCAAAAGCTCTGAACGTCTTATAGGTCAGGTAGATATACTAAACAAGCAAATCCCTGCAAGTTCTGGTTCGACGGGGTTGCCTTTCATGACTTGACATATACGGTCACAGTTTTAAGTAGCCAAACGGTTAAACCACATCAGCTCTTGTGAATATTTTGAGCGAGAGAAACTGATTCAGCAGCCAGTAAAGCTTTTTGCTGCTGGACTTTCCCAAGGGATTCAGTTTTATCGGACATTCTGTCGACATGCGGGTCTAATCTATTGCGTGTGAACACAGTTTCTACCTCCATCTGAGGCCACCAAGAGGTCAGGATACATAAAATAAAGCATATGGATTAGAATAAACCACTAAGCTGTTTAGTTTCCCAATTTTCTGACACCATAAGGAGACACTCCTCTGCTTCCAAGATGAGCGTTTTTCTTTGTTTTTGCTGCTTCTAAATTGGTAGCATGTTGTGACTTCTCTGCATTAAGAATGCGACTGAAAGGCTTATGAAGGTTTTTGTAATTAGCGTCTTTGTCAGTCATAAATTCTCTATGTTTATTGTCAGCTGGTGACTGCAGGCCACCATGTGTCAGCAGTAGGAAATTTACTGCCGTTTTTCAGTTTTTTGGGGTTTTTTTTTTTACTTCGCAAAGACATCGGGAGCTCTCCACGGCGGCAGAGACAAAGATGGGATGAGCCGGGCGCACGTTGGCAGCCGGCGATATAGATTTGAATTAAGTAGCATGTAGTTTTTTTGTTTGTTTTTTTTTTTTTTATCTGGAGCCGCATGCGGAGAGATAGAGAGGCAGAGCCCACTGTGTCCCATTCAGTATCAGCACAGCTGTCCCAGCATCCGTGGAGAATGGATTCCTGCTGCCACTGCCACGGGAGGCTCCAGCCAAGAAGAATGGGAGGATATCCACTGTGTGCGCTGGTGTGGTTTAAAAGGAAGGCGAGGAGCGAGAGGAGAGAAGGGGAGACGGATATGTTTTTTTTTCTTCTTCTTCTTCTTTTTTCTCCTTTACGTGTGTGTGTCTCCGTGTCGTCTCCGCCCGCTTCGTTCTTCCATCGCTCATGTCACCTCTGGCACGGATTAGTTTTTGGCACGACCGCGGCTGCACCCGCGGCCTTGCTGCGGCTCTGCGGTTTCCCGATATGTTGTCCCGTTGCCATGGTTGCTTGAAACACACGCACATGGGTGCTAAATTACATAATTGAGCTAGAATATTCAGGGTAGCAAAAAAATCTAAATAAATACTGTGCCTCACAGAAATATTCACTCTTTGAACTTTTCCTACATTCATCGTATCGTTTTATCATTTATCGCGATAAATTACTAATGATAAGAATTTTGATTTAGCGTCTCCACGATAAATTCCTGTTAACGATGTTTAAACTCTCCCAAAAGTGTCCGTATCCACAGTTTGTTCAACGAGAGCATCAATAAATATCAGTACATTTGAAAATATGATTAAATACATTTGCTGTGTGCAGCTTAGTGATACAAATCACTCTTTTGTATATTTCTTGGGGCTATGATTGCTGTGCCAATCAGTCATAGCCATACAATTACCTAGTAAAGATCTAATAAATAGTTTTTATTGCCACTTTTATCATTATCACGACTTTAAGTTCATTTTGCTCACCCCTACTTACCAACTTCAATGTATTTCGGGGGATTTGGTGTTTGACACATATGGACCTGTTTGTTTTTAGCCCCATCAAATGAATACTTCATCAATCCATTGTTTGCTGTAAGTCTTGTGTGGAATTTCTTAGAAAAATTTCAAGTCATGCAGATTTTCAATTAGTTTTCAGGCCTCGGCGTTGACTGGGCCATTCTAACACATGCTTGTGCACTGACTGCCGTTTTCTAGGCAATTGCTGATCTTTAAAAAGCCTGAACTGCCGATACTGATTTATTTGTCTTGAAAAGTTGCTAAATATACCCACAGAGTTGCTAATTTGGCAACATTGAAGTGACTGTTGTTAACCACAAATGTGCAGATGCGACCTGGTGGTTATACTATTGACCCCCATTTATCGGCGCACCAGTAATATGTGCTTTGGTGTAAACGGCTTAACACAATGTTTTAATATAGTTAATGCTAAAGATGATATTTTGTTCATTTATATCAAAACCAAAACTTATGTCCACAGCATCACTGTAGACATAAATGAGGCAAAAGGACAAAAGCAAACCAACAGGAAAAAAAATGGTGAATCGGCCAGAAAACGACAATTGCTGCAAACATGACATTAGCATAAGTCACCTTTATTCATTTAAATTTTAGCAACTTACAAGTAGCAGTAAAGTAGTAAAACACCTGATTAAGGTCTGTTACTTTTAAGCTTAACCTTTGTTTATATGTGGTGCACATTTCAATGCTAATGAACAGCTTTAAGCTGGCGATTTAAGGGTTTTCTTTTTTAAACCAAGCCTGAAGTTACAAAAGACAAGTAGAAACAAGTCAGAAACCATGGCAACATAACCCACCGACTGTTTGACCATCCAACAAAATGTGATATAAAAATGTTAATGATCATGAATACATTTGGCTGGATCAGTTAAGAAACTTTGTTTGCAAAATTGTTAACCTACAGTTTTTCTACGTACCTTAAACTTTCCTTTTTTTTCCCTTATCAACAAAGCTGCTGAGTTACCCACTGCTCCAGGGAGCCTGATTAGGCCCTAAGATTTGGGAGCCGATTTATAAAAGTAGCAAACACAGCCCCATCACCACCACGTCATTTGCCCACCAGCACCATCAAGAAAAAGTCCCATCACATAAAATTAATAAGATTTTCTGTTTGATGGATGTGATTCCCCCACCTGGACATGGACCAAAAATTTAACAGCTTATAAATCGACGCTTGTGGAGTCAACAGTTAACTGGGTTATAATGTTTCACGTGGCGAAATCGAGGTTTAGACCGCCGCCTCTAAGGCTCCATGGGTCCGAACTTCAAAGTTTGTTTAGTTCCTTTTTTGTTTTTTTTGTTTTTTGTTTGCTGTGTTGGTAATACGTTGCTTACGTTTAAACATTTTACATATCGTTTAGTAAAAATAAATAAATAAATAAAAGTGTTTTTTGGAAACCCAGCCTGATGTTGGCAAAAGTAGACCAGAAACTTGTCAGAAACCACGGCAACGAAACCCACCGACTCTGTTTGACCAAAACGAGATGCAAAAATTACACGGATGTGGAATGAATTTGGACTGACCAGGTAAATGTTTACAGTGTTACAGGGCTTTGTTTACAGCTAGTTGTTCAGTAATCAAATCTGATGTAGTTCGTCGTGAATATTAACACCTTTGCTGCTAACCGAAGCATTTTTTCTTTGTGTTTTTATCAAGATTGTTGCTGATTTAGAGTCAGCCCCTGGGTGCCCAAGTATGTTATAAAATTTGGGAGCAGATTTAGAAAACTATCAAACCATCAACATCACGTCATTTCCCCCCAAAAAACATCCCATCAGATAAAATTAATATGATTTTCTGTTTGATAAATTTGTGATTCCTCCACCCGGATATTAACCAGAAATGTAACCGCTGATAACTCAACATTTGCAGACTCAGCTGTTGACATCTTGAGGTTTCTTACTCTTTTTTTCTTTTCTTTTTCTCCGCTGTGTTGATTATTTCTGGATAAGTTCATTAGTAAACTTTACATATAGTTTATTACAAAAACTAATAGGATACTGTTTCTATGGACACATTTCTATTTCATTTTACCAGATTTGTAATGTGTGATGCATTTAAAAATGGATGATCAGAAACATAAGTTTGTGTCTATTAAAATGGGGGGAGGTGTTGGTACACTTGCTTCATCATTTAGTTGCCTTACTGGGCAGAAGCCCAGGGCAACAATTTTTTGGGGGCACCCAAAATTTTTCATTTTTTGTGACTCCACTTTTCATTTTTATTTATTTATTTTTTTATGAATGTGTGTTTTGCAATCACTGTATCAGATGAGATAAAGCAGTATATTGTAATTAATAGGAAAATGAACAATAGTCAAGTATTTGAATATCACAGCGTCGTAGTTTGTCGTAATAAGCAACAAACCCATTAATTGCGCTGCAAATTAAAACGAGAAACATTTTTCTTGTGCCTCTATCTCTTTCTGTCAAGGACTGGATGACAAAAGTCTGAATTGGTCTCAATTAGCTCCGTTTTTGACGAGCAATTTTGTCTAGAGACGTTTCAGGAGCCATTTTATTTGTTGTTTTGGCTGCTTTGTTTATTTATCTTGTGTATTTAAAATGTCTTCCACTTTCAATGTTAAACTTTTGCTTGGAATTAAAGTTTATTGATCTTTTAGAGGGAGTGCGTGCATTATTATGCCATTACCATTACATTACATGAAAATGGTCTTGAAACCACCGTGTATCGCAATAATTTCTGGGACAATTTATCATCCAGCAGAACTTGTTATTGTGACAGGCCTAGTTGTAGTAAATTTTATCGGGGAACAATGAAAGGCATGTTTAGGATTACCTGTGGATTGGGCACCACAACTGTGAATTTGGTAAATATCAGTCACATCAGCAATATTGATATCGGCCCAAATTGCATTCTTAGTTTTAACTTGACAAACTGGGAAAAGGTTCAGGCGGCAGGAAGGCCCTCTGTGCATTGAGCCATGAGAACAGGACGCAGCACAGGGGAGGAAGAAGGTAATGCGTGTGTGTGGGTGCGTGTGCGTGTGTGTGTGCGTGTGTGTGAACGGAAGAAAGGAGAAACCACCATAACAAAGTTTGATTTCACCAGAATGAACCACAAGCAGATCAACTCGTGAATATTTAAGAGCTCTGTCATTTTTGGGTTTCGAGCACAGCATGTTCTGTCCCCAGATTTTGGGCCATAAAAGCGAATAAGATCATGTGGTTACTCCTAATTTTGCAAAGCAAGAATTTGAGAGGTTAGTTGTGGAGAAGGAAAAGGTTACTGGAGCGCACACAAAGTACATGCGAAGAAGGTTGTATAGGCAAAGGGTGCGGCTCCCTGGATTTTTATACAGATACAGTGCGAGACAATCACCAATTTATAGTTCCGTCTCCGAGTTCGCTCTCAGTTTCACATCATCAAACCTCTCGAAGCCGGGGTATCATTTCCGATTGATGAACTGTTAGCAGTAACGTAAACCTCTGCTGGGATTATGCGAGGACATAAAAATTCCTAAAAACTGCAATTACCGCCCCTCCCCTGACATCGCACCTGAAGCTCAGAGGTTAGCCGTATTGTCGCATAATCAGACCTATATGTTATAAACGCTGATTTTTATCGGGTAAACAGAAACAGATGAGCCGGAAACCTAAGCAGGCTCAGGTTTTTTTTAAATAATTGAAAACGAGAACTGGCAGAACACTTGTAGTCTCAGCCGAACATTATCTGTTACTATGCGGTACCTTGAAAATGCTTTCATACGATAGATCGACGCAAAGGAGCACGTAGTTGTGAAGTGGAAGGCGAACAGTTAACGGCTTCCAAGAATCTGAAAGGTGCGGCCATCTTTACTCTGCTACCCTTTAATTAAATTAACAAACGGCATCTTGAAGCCCAAGGAACAGATCGTACAAGCCTGTGATAAAGTTGTGGGGAAGTTTAACAGCGGGGTTAGGTTGTAAAAAAAAACAAAAAAAAACACAATAGCCATAAAACATGGCAGTGGCCAAATTATGCTGTGGGGAGGTTTTTCTTCTGTTTTTCACGTCATTCAGTGGAATCTATTGGGATATTGTGTAACAGAAAATGTTAAAAGTTGACAGGAAATTTAACTAGGTAATGATGTGTTATTGGAAGACATTATTGGAAATACTTAAACACCAACTATCGAGTTTTTTAAAAGGTTACACAGTAAAAAATGCAGCTAAAACGTAGGCATTTTGCTCTTCAGTTAAATTCTAATTAAGCTATCAGCCAGTGGATCTTAAAACAAGCTATATAATGCTAATCATTTTTAAAAGTTAAATTAAAAGAAGTATAACCTAGAAAGGACAATGATCAGTAAGCATGTTCATATGTTTTACTAAACATTTTTGTAAGTTTTCTTGCGTTTTCCTAAATCCACCCGTTTTGCTTTGTAATATTTTGCTTTGCTGGTTGTGATTGGCTGTTTATCCAAGCCAATGCAGTATTTGCAGGGAAGACTCTGGATGAAAAAGACCTGTCTGTGATTGGCTGGTAGTGTGGTTCATTTAGATTAACTTTGTCAAGTTGCAATCACAGACCAAGAGTCAAACATGTGCCAGAACATGTATTGCACCAGCGTGTGTGAGGTGTAAACACAGACGCCACGTTATTTTTTTTTTATAGCATTCATAGCATGTATGAGCTCACATCAGTCTTTTGGCGCGGTCAACACAAACCTCTAATAGTGCCATTACAGTTCTTTTAAAGGTTAACGTTGAACGCACTCTAGATATTGGTTTATGTAGAGGAAATGCTCATTACCTTAGATCAATATTTAGCATTAACCTTTTATAATTGGAGCAAGACCTAGAGAAACTCCTGTTGCTTTACAAAACTGGAGCAAACTTAGAAAATGCCATCTACTTTATAGAATTCAAACATGGAGAACCAGCATTTAGTTTTATCAGAATAAGAATCCAGAGAAACCCCTACTAGTTTATAAACTGAGGGATACTTATTCTTATTAAACATGGAGAACCAATATGTAGTTTTTACCTTTTAGACTTTCTTTTCATATGTTGTTTTGTTTGTATTTCCTTCTAATTCATGTAAAACACTTCGAACTGCCATGTTGCTGAAAATGTGCCATATAAATAATATTACCTTACCTAAATAGTTATAGTTGATGCCATTACATGCACTGTAAACCTAGCTTAACCCATACTATCACTGTTACTGGTGTATAAAAATGATGCCTAGCCTGGAGGCCCACCAGGCTTATGATACGCTGGGGAACTCTAAACATCCAATGACAGCTACAATGAAACATTCTAGATCACAGTGTCTTCATTTGTTTGAATGGCCCAATCAAAGTCCAGATCAAATCCAATTAGTAATCCGTGTCAAGACTTCACTGATGCTCACAGAATTAACTGTGTCATACTTTCCTTTAGGGCTGTTGTAAACGAATATTTTAGTAATCGAGTAATCTATCGATTATGTTTACGATTAATTGGGTAATCGGATAAAGAAAAAAGATCAAATAAAACATTAGTAAATCTAGCAGCAGTGTTACTATCGCATATCAATATCAGTCCAATTTTCCACACTTGAGCTTCACTAACAGTTACTTTTCTGTAGTTTAGAAAATTAACTTGCAACAATAATAGCTCACTTTGTTAACTTGAAGAAAAGTTATACAAAAATCTGAAATTATATTCAATATAATAATAAAGAGGCAGACTCACAAATAACCTGCCTATTTGTGAGCAGGCTATTATAAAAGAAATGTCTATAATCCAGCTTTCAGTTTATGTATTCATCTTCAGTCAGTTTAATAGTTGAGCTCTCACCTGCCCAGTCATTTATAGCGGTTGTGTTCATGTTAGCGACAGGATTTGACTCCTGCATTCGTCACACACAGAAACTCGTCTACCAGGTATGTAACGTCACGATGCGCTTCGCCACCCATTTGTTCCGACCGGGATGATATGAAATTTATTTTCCGGTATTTTCAGTAAATCTACACATGTAAAGCACAGCCGCCCGAAGTGTTCAGTCTGTCTGCTCACCTGTATTAATAATCCCGCCGTGCTCGTCCCCGCCGCTCGCTCTGAGTCAGCAGCTCCGGGAGGAGAAGTACTCCAAGCATCGCTCCCGTCATTTTAAGGATGTTTACTGGTCCCCCGAAAAATGACAAAAACCCGGACATTATCATGAATCAATAAAATCCTCCCAGGCCGATAACGAGGCTTCGAGGCAGATCAATTTTCCTGGAGGGATTTTAATAATCGAGGTACTTGAATCACTCGAAGAATCGTTTCAGCCCTACTTTCCTTCCTCTTGATGAATTTAAGCTACCTTTTGTAGACATTGTATGGAGTATATCAAGTTGTTGCATCTTCTTAAGACTAGTTTGCTTGATTCTAGTCGCCTAAAATGTCAGCGTTGCAGCAGATCTGTGGAAACAAAGTCATGCTGCACCTTGTAAAGTAATGAAAAAAAAATCACATTTCCTCATATTTGCTTAGTCTTATTTCATGTCTAGACCCACAGAGGACTGGGCGAGAAATGTTTCTGAGCTCGCTTTGTTCCTGTAACGGAGTACATTTGAACAATCGTCAGCATCAACAGTCGTGGCGATCGTTGATAGCAATTCATTCTCCGCTCTTTCGTTTTAACCAAACAACCGTCGATGCCGTAGCAGACACACGGCGATGATGTTGAACTTTCATTGAGAAATCCACAGTTTATGATTATGTCCCACACTAAGCCACCGAGTCCCTCTGCCAGAGAGCCACAGAAAACAGATAGAGAGTTGTTGCTGCGGATCATCGGCGGCCCACTCAAGGTCACTTTAGTGTGGGCAATCTGGCCGTGCCGTTTGGCCTGCTCTGCCTTGTTGTGTGTCTGACCCACATCTCACTGCGCTTGCTAAATATATACAGTAGACCTCTCATTACAAAGCATCCGGATTAATCTAGATGAAATCTGAGCTTACCTCAGCCTGCAGCTTGCCTTCATATATGTCCGCACACGCTCAGTCACTCATAAAAATAAAAGCAGAGAACTGCAAATACAGATTTATACATAAATTGCAGTGAAACCCCCCAAAAAGAACTATATTGTTTTTGTTTTTTCCTGAAACAATCTGTCTCCACACTTGCAGGAAAGGTGTGCACGTTCTGAGTTTTAGCTACGGTTTGTGTCCCTTCATGCATAACGCACCTGCACATGTTTAATCGCATGAGGCACAGGTGTGCATTCTTTCAGGAAAACAAATCATACTCATTATGACTGCCTTAGAGCAGAAAACAGTGTGTGTTCTAAATGCGATGTGTTCTGACAACTCTGTCAGACGAACGTGCTCATGAAACGCAAGAATGTTACTTTCCAGAGTTGCTGAAAAGAGGTCGGAAATTCTGATACTTTCTCTTGTAAAGTATATATCACAACCAGCCTTTGTTTAATCGCTTTTTCTTGTTTAATGAGATCTTATGGCATAATATCTTCTGATACTGAAAAGCAGTGATATTTCTTTTATTTTGTAGTAGAAAATTAAGTAGTTTTTGAGTAGCTCTATTTTGTTGTAAAAGTCTCGTAAGGTTATGTTTAGACAGCGCGAACGTGCCCCAAATCAAATTATATATTTTCTTTGTGTGATCCATATTTTTCATGACAAGTCTGGTTTTACAAATCAGACTAAATTCTTTCGTATGTGGTTCTAAAGTTTGTATGCGTCTTATGTTTTTCAAAACTACGTCTTTGCAACAACTGTAACACGTGAGGTCACGTGACATTAAAGCTTCTTTTGCGAATACACTACTTTCCGGACCGTAGTCTGTTAATACGGCATTCTGATGGATGTTATGTTGAAATTATAATTTGAGTTGAAAAGGTTTTTCACCTTCCCTTCAATATTCCATAGCTTGAGCCAGCCAAACTTTGGCATCAACTTAAAACATTTTGGCTTGCTGTGTAGCCGAAACAGTTAGGGGGTTGGAAGTGGAAAATTCAAGCACAAATGATGTATGGAACAAGCGGGGCAGTCACCGTTGATGAAGCCAGCTTTTAAGTTTATCGGCACAGATTGTACAAGAATTTCGTTAAAACCTGATGCTACCATGACGTTAAGGCTTCTTGTGCGCATGCGGTGCCTTCCGGACCACAGACTGTTTATACGGCAATCTGTTAGATGTCATCAATATCGATATCTTTGACTAGCCAAACTTTAGCATCAGCTTTCACCTTTCTAACTAACTGTTTAGCTAAAGAAATTAGCTAAACTCTATAGCTAACTGTTTAGCTAAAACAGTCAGCGAAAGCAGTTAGCTAAACCTTGACTTTGTGAAATTAAAATAATTAAAATAAGGTTTATTTGCCTAAATATATCACCACAATACAAACTGCTGTACCTACTAGAGGTTACATTAAATTGATGTCCTTAGACATCTATCTTTATTGGTTGCTATAGCTACAAGAGCAAACATTTAGATTTCAGCATCCAAGCTGGGACACATCTGGAATTGCATTCGGAGGCACCACCAAATGCGGTTTGGATTTAATTTTCGAATATTGGATTTCTAGTCGAAGTTCTCCATCCAGGCCTTGTCAAATCCACCTGGACCCATTCTGGAAATGTCAAAAAAAAAAAAAAAAAAAAAAAAAAACTGAATTTGGCTGGAGCTCTTAACAGGCCTTAGTATTCAGGTGTTACTGCGGACTCAATACGCCGATTTTATTCAAATGTCTATTTTCTCAAATTAGTACAGCTACTCTGCATTCTTTCCATGTGCCTCTTGGCAACGACAAACGTACCCCCAGGCATAAGTACCCCTGGATGATAATCACTATTATAGGAAGCCAGCAACACAAACACTCAGCTGGTAATCTATGGTTTTTCATGTGTTCTATCCATCCATACTTTTCAGCCACAAAAAAAAAAAAAAGAAAAGAAAAAAAAGATGCAACTCCATTTACCTTGCGAAGGCCAGGGAGGAAATTACCATCATTTGTTCTCAAGGGACAAAGATCACCGTTTATGTGGAAGTGCTGATGGCAGACGGGGAATGACATCTCTCCGTGATGTCATATCAATCTGCCGTTTTAAGCCATTTCTTTTGGCTTCGGTGGGATAAAGAGGCATTGTTTGGCTCGTTGATTGAACCTCAAATAACCTGGGGCTTTCTTTCATCATCTCGCCCGCATTACCTCATACTGTAGAGACGACCAACTAATCAAGCCCTGTGTATGTCAATGCAGTGACCATGCAGGAGTATAATTTAGCTTCAGCTATTTAGCAACTGCAGTTCTATGCCCAGCGTTGATTGGGACCTTGATTGAGCGTCAACATTTGAGCTAGACTTTTCTTCTCTCTCTCTCTCACGGCCTGAAGGTTGCGATGGGGCTTTAGTAGGCAGTTATTGGGTTAATGTTGGAGGGAAAATCTTTTCCTGTCTTGGGGGTGGGTGGAGGAACGTTGACACTTGGAGCCTCATGAACCCGCAAGCCAAACAGGAATGGAAACAGTTGTGACCTGATTTCACAAAGTGGGAGAAAACCCAGTGAAGGATTTGAAGATACAGACAATAAACTGAAGATAACTTTAGTGTCAGTTGATAAAGCTCTTATGTTTTCAGACCCAAACATGATTTCTCTTTTTGTCTCTTGACTTTCTGCTGGAATAATTTTCACTTTATTTTTTAGTCATTTCTGTGTTTCTCCTTCAGCCACCGTACCCTGTAAAGTATAGCTGTCACCCAGGGGAACAAAGTGCTGGAGCCTTTTTTTTTCTCTCTCTCTCTCTTCTCCTTCAGAGCAGGAAGTTGGCATGGGACCAAGGGTGGAAAATCCATACTCGGTTGCATAATATAGCATATCTTTACCTCGCATGAACTCTGAGGGGGCTTGGCAGCTGTGAGCGAGCGGCGCCGGAGGGCGGGAGTTTGGGTTGTTATTAACCGACTGTGTTTGCGTGGACGTGTCTGTGTTTGGTGTGAGAGCGGGGCTTGTGCGTCTCGTAGCCTGCACTTGCCGGACCCTGGGGCTGTTTGAGACTGCCCTCGGTAGCGCGGCTACAGTACAGTAGAGTCACACAGACCCCTGACAACAAGAAACTGGGGCAAAATAAAAAGAACAAGGATCAGAGCAGAGTTGAGGAGCAGAGGTCGAGGCCCAGCGGGGGTTAGAGGTTAGATGACTGTGTGGGCTTTCTTCTTGGCTTTGTCAACTACAGAGTCAGGATTGCAGGGTTCCTACGCAGTCGGGACTCGTAAGGAATTTGATTTTAGTATTATGATGTAATATATATTTCCAGTCGTGCTCTCTGTCAAATAAAATATGTAATCAGATTAAATTGATTAGTAGTGATTATTAATAATTTATTTATTAATTGTGATTGGTCACAATTAATAAAGCCAAGGATTAATCGTGATTAATCGTCATGTTAAAATGCTCATTTTCAAAAATGATTAATAAAATGTTTTATTTTCCTCAAACCAAACATCATTTATTTAATGCTCCTGGATTTAGTCTGACTCTCCTCTGCATTGTTGACCGCAGTATAAGACCATCTGCTTAGAACTAAGTAACACTCCTTGGGAGAGGGCTTTTAGGTCAAAGTAAGTAATGCGATTAATCCGCGCTATTTAATATTAATGCTACTTTCCAAACTTTATTACCTATCAGATTTAGTCATGTTTATTTATGGTCTTCAGTCCTCTCATTCTTGTTACTCTCCTTTGTGTCCTTCCTTGCATACCTTCTCTCTTTCATTCCTTCCTTCTACAGCTGCACATATCACAATTAGCATCACAATATGAGTTTTCACAATATTTCAGGTGCCATTCATTTCGCTTTCATGGTCCTCGATGCTCCCACTTGATGTATATTTGCTGTGACTGTGATGCTAAAGCTCAAAAAAAGTTGGATGAGAACGAGAGTCAGAAAATTGTGACTCAGTCTTCCCGCCTTGAGTCCTACCTGCCTTTCTTTGTGCTCTTCATTTTAGTCTTCGCTTCCTCGCGTCCTCCCTTTCTTTCCTTCTTGTGTCTGACCGTACGGTTAGGAAGCGGGGAAGAGACGTTGGAATCCATTATTATTGATGGAGGAGATGGTTGGAACTTCCTCCTTGTCTATCTGCTCTGATTCCATGAAGCTTCCTCCTCAACTCCTCCTGGATTTAGGTTGGTAGTTGGTGTACTATTGGAGAATTTGAGATGCTAATCAGCTTCTCCAACACGTTGCCACATTGAGCGGTGCAATGTCTTTCCTTTCTTCCCTTGCTTGTGTACTTTCTTTCTTTCCTTTCACATGCCCTAATGCTCTTCCTTGTGTCCTCTATCCTTTTCTTCGTTTTTGCCGTTTCTTCTTCGTGTCCTCCCTCGACCTTCCTTCATTCATGATTGTTTGCTTCACTGCTTCATTACTCAGAGGCCACACCTTACTGAACGATGAACCATAAATTAATAGGGAACTTTAGCTTTATTGTATTTCAAAACGGACGTAAATGGCTGAGATCACTGGAAAGCTAAGCCGTTTGGAAAAGTGAGGAATATTTGCTTGTAAAATGTGTAGAAACCCTTGGATTAGTGTGTTACACACTGTGAAGTTGTAATACTTGTAAGACCAGCCGGAGTTAACGACACTATCGAATCAAGAGTTACGATTTCCACCGTACTGGAGTTAAAGTTTTCTACTATACCACGCTTAATGTCCTTTTAATGAATTGCCAGGAAAATTACAAACTTGCTGTGATATAACACTTCCCCCTGATGTTACAGAGACAAACGTCTATTGAGGAAGATGATGCCTAAAGCTCTGATTTGTCAGATACTGTTTTTAGTGTCGCAGCATGCGCTACGTCTTAAAAGTCTTTAGTTTCGCATATACATTTCTTATATTTAAAGCCAGTTTAAAACAACCCCTAATTTATTCAAGACCAACCTTGTTACAACATTAGTCAGGGCCAGAGGGAAATATTTTGCGAGATCGCGTTACATCAACTGTCAGCATTTCTTGGCGTTAGTGAGACGACGCTACAGTACGCACATTTTTAAATTCCTTAAACGATTTTATTGTTAATGATAAAAAAAAAAATCATTACTTTAAAAATTTGTTTTTACAATTTTCGTAATGACTTCTCAGTCAAAAATGTAACAATAATGAAAATCTTGTAAATTCAACTATCCAAATAAGCAGTATTTGGGATTTTAGCTAGTGTCTGTGGCCCTAAGTCAGTCCATATCAATAAGCAGTGTGTGCATTTAAACCAACTTGAAGCACATTTGAGAAAGCCTTCTTTATAGCCTTGGCTGTTTGAATTCCCATTTTCTTTCCTTGGAAGCAGACCGTGATTAAAACGGATGATATAGGCGTATTGTATTACCTAGGGGACTGGAAGGAATGCAAATGCATCATAACCATATTATACTAGTTAGATACAGCGTGCGTTGCCAAGCCAGTGGATATAGGAGAGGGTATACACACGTTGTCTGAAGAGATCTTAGTCTCCTAAAGAGTCAGAATCCCACAACTGCAACAACAGCAGAGGATATTTGACACCACTGGACTGGATTTGACATTCATTGGAGATACAGCACTAAAAGCTCTGCATTAAAATATAGATTTTTTCTCTCTGCGAGGAAAAAAAGAAAAAACTAACAGAGGAGGCCCCCCCAAAAAAAATCTGTCTACATGTGCGTGGAGCGTCTCAGAGAGTCCATTTGGCATTTTTGTTGTGAGTGGAAGCATGTTGCTGGTGGGACTTTGGCCCGCACAATCCCTTCTCTGTTAAAACAATGCGCCAGTTGTCCTCCCTAACCTAATTACTCCCTCCAGGGGGAGAAAGGCAACAGCACCAAATCCCATAGTTAGGAGCTCTGATCTGGGCCCTGCTGTAAGAAAAGGCTTCATTCATTTCTTTCCCTCCGTCCACGGCACATGCACGGACACTTATGTACAAGTCCTCACTCTTGTTTTTCAGTTCGGGTACAGCCTGATAGAAGCTAATTGCTAGCTTATGGATGACATTTCTCTTGATGTGTGTTTTTCTTGGCGTTGAAACATTATGCAGTTCGGCATGGCTCAATTTTCAGAATTAAGATATGCTCACGTTTTTTAAAAAAATGACACAAGAACGTTCCATCATAGTGTTTTTATGTGTTAAAGTAATTTTGATGAGAATCCAGAGAAAGTGGCTGGAAGTTTCTCTAGCTACAAGGAGCGTAGCGTAAAAGGCTTCCCCATACTTCATCCGAAGCGACGAAATTGGCGCTCACTGGTGTAGTCGGGCTACAAAAACTGCGTCGCCTCTCCGTTGACTATTTCGCTCTGTGCGAACTGTTGTGTTATTGGTCAGACGTTTGTGGACGTGTCTTATGAAGAAATGCACTCAGACAGCAATGTTGACATTCCGTTTCAACTAGCCCGCTTCCAGTATCCGGTTTTTGTATCCGCAGGCAACATGAATACTTTTGAGGAATTATGTACATTTGTATGATTCTTTTCAAAATTCCCTACAAAGATTGTCAAATGGCTGAAACTCCTGAATTGAAATTACAAAGTCCTTGTCCCAGGAGGAGACTGTCTGCAGAAGGGAGTGGTGCTCTCTGTGACCGTTTCATGACAGCAGAGCGGGAGAGGTGACCCCAAGTGGTCTCTGCCATGTGTGCCAATACGAACGTCATGTAACTACGTGACCGAACGCCAACTGCCGAATGAAGTATGGGAGAGTCTTTGGTAAAGCACCAGACCGCCCTCATTTAGTCCGGCTCATTAATGTTCAAGTGTCTGAAAGTACAAAAATGCACCTTTTCTGGCTTTGAGATTGTCTTAGTTAAAACCTTGTACAATTGGGGGAAGGGAAAACCCAAAATGTTGTCGTGCCTTTTGTCACTGGCACTGCTAGGTGACTATAATGTCTGGTTTGGTCTGTCACAGAAACCTTCAAACAGGAAATTCACTCAGAAGTGGTGGGTACCAGTGTTTATGTGTGTTTGTGTTGTGTTTTTATCAAGTAGACTAACAGCTTTGGTAAAATCATAATTTCCCCTCAACAAACCTGTTTGGCTTCGTTCATTTGCCCATGCTTTCTTAGGAAGGTTAGAGACGCCGTTATGTGGCAGATTGAGAAATAAGGCTTTGAAGTTTGATGTATTTGGAGATGGTTGTGGTGATGCGCGCTGTTGGTTCAGACTGCTTAGGGTTTGGATGACTCTGTTCATGTGGTTGGAATTCCATTTGACATTTCTAAATGAAAGATTCTTACTGCAAGAGACACATGTTGAACAAAGTATAGCACCAAAAAATGTTAGCTTTATTTTGCTTCTTGTAGTTTTTAAAAAAAGTGAGATATTTCCAAAGTTACAGTGTGGTAGCTATTTTTCATAGAGGCACAGATAACTCCAGTCACTCTGTTCTTTGGGTATTTTACTCTTTTAAACATTTTACTAAACTGCTTTTTTTTATATAAATAGTAGAAAACAAACCAGCAAAGTGACAAAATACAACTTGACTTGAAGGCAGCTGGCTAACTGTTAGCTAACACTTAGCTTTGTAACTCCATATCTGTGTTAATCTAGTTGTATGACCATTTTTTGACTAGTTTGGGATCAGTCTTCATCATCTTTATATCAAGAGTAAAAATCATCAGGCCTAAACTGGTTAGTTCTACGCCAAATACCTACATTGAATGCAATTCAAATGCATATTTGATTGGAGATTGGCCCAAAGGCAGGAAGTGGAATAAAGTGGGAACCAGTCTGCGTAAAAAGACCAAACCAAACTAACGTGCATCTAGCGGGAGAAATGGCTTGTGGTCTTTTGCCAAAGACAAAAGTGAAATCCTACACCCGCTAAAATAAGAGGCCATTCCATTTTTGTTCATATTTTGTGAAGAAAGAAGTTGTGCTCAGTGTCTTCTTCAGTTGTTCATGCTGTTTTCTTCAGTGGTTCTTGGTGCAGCGCCACCACAGGTGAGGGGGGGAACAGCTTTTTCAAAGGGTTTAGTTTGTTTGACAAAGTGCAGTGTAGAAGCGAACAGCAACATCTGAAAATAGAACAAATGTAACAATTTTGTTCCCCAGTCAAACCGAGGTTACCCGACTATGAGGTGTGAAAACACCCTTGAAGACACAGATTGATATTTGTGGAAACGTTACACTACTTTGTTTAAATATAAAAGGGAGCATGTTCCATATGTTTTTTTGGCAAACTTAGCAGGAAATCTTCTAAACTTTTGTAACTATAGATTGTTTAAAATAAACTTTATCATTTTTAAATCCTTGTTTTAGTAGAAATGCTGCTAGAATCTGGGCCTGTTCTTCTAAACCAAATATTGTCTTGTCTCGGAGCAGGATGATTAATAGATATGATGACGTAGACATTTTAATAAAAGTGAAAAACAGACATATAATCTGGGAACCTATTGTTCAGTCCATGGCTCTTGTACAATTTCCCCACCCAGCCCCTCTTGTGTTTTGTCTTTATTCTCCTGTTTTTGCCAGGAAATATTCTTCTCTGTCCAACTTCAACCTCACTCACCATCAACAATCTACCTGTGGTTCCAGCTTTTATCTTTGGTTTACGCGACAGTTCGTCTAATGACGAGGGTCAAAGCTCACTTCAGACGTAGTAGTTGAAAGAATACATAGGCAGCAACAAGGGATGTGTGCGCAGACCTGCAGGCTGAGACAGTGGGGGTTGTGAGCTAGGAATGGTGGCAAAGCATTTGCATAAAGGGCAGGGCAGCATGCCCAGTGGTGGAAAAGGTTGGCATCACGCCTTTCAGACTGGCAGATAGGGAGGACTGGAGAGAGAGGGAGACACAGAGAAAGAGGGGGTGTAGTCAATAGTGCATCCCTTGTTCAGAAAGAGGAGGTCCCTAGCTGTTGGCAGGAGAGCAGGCCAAATCTCCAGTTTGATTGTGTGCTAGATTGGCCCTTTATTTGTCTGATTGCAAAGCATTCAACACTGCTTTAGAAGTGGGCTTTACTTCTCTGTAGAATTTATTCAGGCGAGAGGGTTTTTTTTTGTTTTGTTTTGTTGTTTTTTTTGGGTTTTTTGTCCCGTCTTGGCCCGTTTTGTGATTGTCTCCGCACATATGTCCCAGAGTTGGGATTGAATGTAATCATGGCATCAGGCACTTGGGAAAGTTGTCTGACCTGTCTGACTTTTTTTTTTTTGTCAAGCACGTAGCTTGTGGCCCCACAGCCACAACGTGTCATTTCAGGGATAAACACAGGTCCCGGGAGGCGGCCAGCCGCTGTCCGTCTCGTACTCGCCGTCTAACTCCATGTGTCTCAGAGTCACCGCACCGCTGTTGTCCTCGCCGCCGCCTGAGGTTCCTGCAGTGTGATAGCAAGCTGGGAGTGAAAGAGACAATTATTCGTGTGGACATGTTGTTTCTGTGCTTCAGTCCATAAGTAATGTGAATAGAGACTTGCTGTCCACATCGCTTGCTGCCGGCTGTCATTACAACCACTGGGAGGGTGAAGCTTCCTAACTCACAGTGCCCGAAAACATCAATAACTTTTTTTTTTTTTTTGTCACGGCTGCGAGGACATTGACTGAAATTGTGACACTATGATTTGATCTTGCAAAGGTGTTTTTCTTCAACTCTTTAATCAAAGACATCTTTTCTCCCTGAGCAGATCAACAGATAGTGAACAAAATTGTTCAAAAAAAGAAACAAAGAAATCCATGTTTCTGATAAGACCTTGAGTGGAAAATGGTTTCAGATGGTATGCAGACATCTTAATCATAGTTTAAGGCCAAAAGCCGTTCAAACAAACCACAGAGTCTGGGATGTTCTCCTGAGGCTAAATTTGAAACATTAACTAATTACTGGACGGGACATTATATTTTTTGTGGGCTTGTTGTGCATGTTCTAGCTAGCTGACTAGCATTGCTTAGCAACACATGGAGAAGTGGTGGGGCTTTGTCGGTTTGTTCTCCATATGGATAAATCCAGGATCTCTGTGGATTCACATGTCCAGGTGTCATGTGAATTTTTAAATGTTGCCAAAAAGAAGGAAATAATGGAAAATTTTAATTAGCTGTGTTTCCTTCTGCTGGTTTGGAGCGAGTCAAAATGTCTACGCAAAACGCCATTTTGTCTGAAGTTAATGTTATGTATGGCTGTAATAAACAGGAGCTGAAGGCTGCAGGCTAGCATAGACGGTACGTCTCAGGAAAATGAAGAGAGGTTTTCAGAAATGTGCTGCTGTAGAGAACGTTGTAATTGTTCTGGTTCTGTCATTTCAACAAGTATTGGGGATGCTACATGCTTTCCAACGACGTAGCGAAAGAAACCCAAATTCTATCCCAGGTAAAAGTTCACGTCAAAATTTATTCAGCAAATGTGTTTCCATCTCCCCTTTAGCGCGTTTGCTCTTTTCTTTGGAAAAGCCTACAAACTCATCGAGTGAGCATATCAATACCATTGCAAAATTGAGGAAGTTATTTTAGGTTTAGCAATTTCCATGAGCGATACTTCAAGATGCGCATAAAACACACATGTTAACGGAAACACGGTGAGTCAGTAAAAGGACTTTAAGCTGTGAATTATGTCCAGTGTTGTCACTTTGAATTCACACCTTTAAAAATGTTGACTAGCATTGATACCGTAGCCATTTCATGTCTCCCATCAAACATTCCCAGTTCAGAAGCTTTCCAGTACCAATATTAGCTCATTGTTTCTCAAAGACTATAATTAATAGCATTCAAAATATTCCATCCTACCCTTGGGCTGTCATTAATTATGTAACAGCATTTTGAGCCATGGCAGCGCTACACCATATGCGAAGCAGTTCCAGTTTTAACATAAAGAAAAAATTACTCCATCGTTAATAGTAGTGGTTAGCACAATTAGCATTGCTGGTGGTTAGCAGTCCTTAAAAAAAAACGTAGATTCTTACCTTAACTCTGAGATGTCCGAAAGGCTGCCAACATTTCCAGATCCAGCATGTTCTATGATACACCAAGCTCCTGAAAGTTTTTGATGGTAGCTACTTCACGTACCCAAAAAAGTTGGCTACGAAACCACCGAATTCTGAAAAAGTGCAACATAGCGAAGAAGCAAAATGACCCGCTCCCACAGATGTTCAGCTGTCTTCCTCATCCTTCATCTTGTGGTCTTGTGGTCGGTGTGGCATGAGAACGCTTACATGTTGTGTTCTTTTCCAAATAGCTCCTGAAAACATTCCCAACTTGTGTAAATGTACAAATTTTTTTTCCGTCTTTGATCTTCTCTCAGTTGTTCAGACCTTCAAGTTGTTCTGAGAACCAGTTGTACGAGCACCATCAAACAAAATATTTTCTGTGCCACTCAAATCGAGAGGTCAAAATACCTTCTAAAACTTTCCTCGCCCCCTGAAAACTAATTACATGTGTACATTAGGACCTGTATGTTTAATGTTGACCCTGAGGAGATGAATAATTTTCTTCTTGTGCACCCAGTCCATCTATTAATCATTGAAGTTCTGTAGTCATTTCAATCATTTATGAGATTTACAAAAGCTGTTTTTGGGGTTCAGCTAAATTATTTCCACAATTTTAGTGTAAAAATCTCAGGCTTTTACTCCCACACAAGTATTTTTATAATTGATAAGTTGTTGTTTTTTTTTTTTTTTTGTAGACCTAACTTAAAAAATGCATTCCAGATTAAAATAATTATCTCTTTTAATGCAGAGTTTAGAAATAGGAACTCATTCTGTGAACATGTTCAAAGAATAGATTTTTCCTCTGGAGATGTAAACAATAGCTCTTATTTTTTTTTGTGTTGGTGCAGTAAATAAAAATTAAAAGTAACCACGTTCAGGTTGGAAAGCTGTTTTTCTTTAGGATCAAGTAGATTGGAATGTAATCCGACTCCAGCCAGAGGCTTTGAGGTGCACTTGCGCTCGATTCTAAACTCTTTGCGAACCTAAATGATGTTCAGCATAGAGAATCGAGGGTTGGAAACCAAACTTACTGTGCAGCAACGCTTCCAGTGTCACAAAGCTGTTATTTGCAGTCGGGTTTTAGCCTTTAAACGGGCGACAGACGCCGCCGTCTCAGGCTCGAAAACACACCCATGTTGTTCCAGCTCACATCTTTCTGCCCGGCAGTGTGTGAAGTAGCTGACTCGGGCATTTCGCTCTCATCTCTTTGAAAAGAGGAGCAAAGCCCTACAGCTCTGCAGAGCAGCAAGTTAACACATGAACCTGAAGATCCTTTTTCAATCTGGGTCGTGTCGAAGTTCTGATTTCAAATGCAAAAAAAAAAAAAAAAGAAACAGGATTTTTTTTTTCCACGCGAAAGCTTGTGGAGTAACATCCGTCTGCTGTGAGCGTGCTGATAAATCAGGGAATCTCTGTGATGTACGTTGAAGGGGACGCCGTTCACCGGATGAGACGCTTCATCTGATAAAACGCATCCGACAGGTTCATAAAAAAAAAAAAAAAAAACAGTTTGCTGGGGTTTTTTTTTTTTCCTTATTTTGTGAGATAAAAATATTGAATGCTTTATGGAAGAGAATGGACTTTCTTTGTTGTGGGCCACGAGTGTTTACTGATTACAGGGCGGCTTTTTAAGGCAGACGGGAAAACGACCGTCCACCTGCAGCCAAGCGCTCCCCTCTGACAGGTGTTTGATGAAGTTGCTGAAAGTGAGCTGATTTCTTGTCTGTGGTCACGAACTGTTTTATGTAGATAGAAGCTGGCTTTCAGTGCTTCCCTAAAAAAAGTGTTACAAAATTTCTTGCAGTGGAAAGACGATGGTACACAGCTCTCAAATAAAAAAAAAAAAAAAAAAAAAGAAATCTGGTTTCACTGAAATCCAGTGAAACCAAATTGCCTTCAGAAGTCAGCGTGTAAGCAAGTATTTGGGGTGCATTGATTGCAGTCTCTGGCCGATCACCGATCTTTAAGAAGTCTGACCTGATGATTCCAATTTTGGCTGATTTTGATTTTTTTTTTTTTTTTTGTTTTCCTGGTTTAATACAGAACAAAGGAACAGCTGTGCAGCACTTATAAAAAACAAAAAAAAAATCACACATACCAAACCCTAAACAGTCTCACTCATTAGCCAAATAATCCTGCAGTTTTCGCCAGCGTTTGTCTGCCGAATCTTTACAAAGTCAAATTGAATAAGTCATTTGAATGCTTGCAGTTGTTTTATCACGTTGACTAAAGTATCGGGTCACTTTTCTGTAGCCGACATTTTGTGATGGACTTTGTGCTTGCAGCCGGCAGCACCCTACAAACATAAATGTCACTTTTACTCAAGCCATGTGGCATAATTCCAAGATAGAGTTGTGGACAATGTGCGGACAATGCAACAGAAGACCTTTGAAGTGAAATTATTTTTGCCACTCGATTCTGATTATTTTGTTTTGTTTTAAATGTAGCGACAAAGTTGCTAAATTGACAACAATTGGTAACTGCTGCGTGCAAATCAGTGTAACTCTTGCAAATGTACTGCCTCAACACAGCATCCCCAATGTGAAATACGGTAGTGGCAGGATCATGCTGTGGGGTTGTTTTTCTTCTGGTCAGATTGTCCCAGAAACTGCAGAAGCAATGTCACCTTCCAGCATCTCAAACCTAAACATACAGCCAAAGCTACATTGGTTTGGTTCAAATTCTAGTCACGTGGCTTAGTCAAAGTTTATATTTGAATCCAACTTGGGAATCTGTGGGAAGAGCTCAACTTTCATTCGCAGAAAGGATTTCCATTGACTTCTATATGACAAATAACAATAGGGTCAAGATAGTAAAACTTTTTGGACAGAGTATCAGTTGTGTGAACAACAGACACGAGAAAACACCATCAATCCTGCCGAGTGGTATTCAAAGTTCTTTGTTTCTGAGGTTACAGTGACATCACCAGCATCCCTGTAAACACCCATTGTCATCACACCCCAATGATATAGCAGCGTGTTCCCTGCGGTGTGATCATCAATACGGTTGTCATCCAGCTGCGTCTGCAAGCCTTTACATGTGGCATTCCACCTCAAGCACGAGCAAATATTGTTCTATAAAACTGCTAAAACAAAATAGCCTGGAGCCAAACACTACGGTCTGCCGTCTTCGTTGGTTCCCAGCCTTTCAGGATGGGATAATTCAGAGTGATCAAACAGAAGGCCGGCGGACTGTGCTTACTTCTTGAACGGTTTTTACGTCGTACACAAAAGACCTTTTCAGGTCTGACTATAAACTGGGAGTTTAAGGCCCCACATCCTGCCTGGTCCGTTTTCACCGGGCTGATCCAAGAAAGTCTTCTTGTATCAGCCGGTTCTTGGATCTCTTTGTTTAAATTATCCATCCAGAACGTTTTGGGGAGTGTTTGGAATCCTTCCTGACAGAGGCATAGCTTTAGCTTAGGTGTGCAGATAAATCGACTTGCCAATACATCGGGCCGATATCCTTAATTTTGGGACATCAGCATGTGAAACCGGTCTTATCCAGTCATCTTATCTGCCTTGACTGACAGACACATCAGGTCACATCTACACGTGCTATTGCCTTTTATTCCCCAGCAATGTTTAGCAACTTCTCAGACAAAAGAAAATCTGTATTGGCCAAAATCGGAATTGGTGGGTCAGGATTTTTAAAGATCGATAATCAGATAGAAAACTGCAATCAGTGCATGCTTATCTAGTTTGCACTTCTGTGATAAAAGTTAGAGCATAACATAATCTTGGGCATTAGCCGATCTATCTAAAAATATTTTTCACTTGAGATACTTGTCAAATGTATTCCTTTTTGTTCAATTATTTCAGATGTATTCAGGGCATCTGCATATCCTCTAAAAGTCTAAAATGTGTGTGTCTAAAAAAGGCCTTTAAATGTCTTAAATTAATTAAAAATATACGTTGGCCTTAAATACATTAATCATAGGTCTTAAATTTTGTTGTGGCAGGACGATGTAATGTTTTTCTCTGGAACTGATCTCATTTAAAAGTTTGAGCCGCACACAGTTGAGGCTAATGACAGCTAGCTGCTAATATACTCTTGCTAGTATGCTACCTGGCTAGGTACACAAATTATTATATGCTTGATTGTAATATGGCAAACCCCCCCAACCACACCTGTGTTTATAGTTTTTTTTGTCTTAAATTTAATGTCGGTGGCTTTAAAAAGGCCTTAAAAAGTCTGAAATTTGACTAGCTGAAAGTTGCAGATGCTCTATCAGTGCCGAAATCTAATGCTTTTTTAAAGGTATTTAAGCCGTTTTAAATCTTAAATTTCATTCAGGACGGGATTAAAAAGGTCTTTAATTTGACTGCAGGCAATCTGGTATCAGTGGGACTGAGATTTAATGGTTTTTAAATGTTTTGTGTTGGCTTGAATATCCTGAGCACTTATTTTATTTGCTTATGCCTTGGGCTAACTGTGTAGAGAATAAAGAGGGCTTTCGGGTAGGAAACGGCCTGATGAAGGCGATATCCCATCTCTTCAACCCCTTAGATCTTGTTGCTTTTAATTGTTCCCACAGTTGATCTGCTTTTTCTTAGATTTCTCCATATGCTGCTGTTTTTAAAAGGGAGATGTTCTCGATTTTTGCCCCCTCTGCAAATTTGATTGTTTTAAGTCGAGATGAGAGCCACAGCGGTCAGGGAAGGCCCCCCCCGCGGCCCCTCCGAACCCCCCCGGACCGTATCGGAATGCACGGTGCGTGCCTCTTCCTCGGCCCACCCCGCACAGCCACCCACTCTGGGCACTTTAGCACGCAGTCGCCGCAAATTGCTTGCAGACTTTTCACACATAGTAACGTGCCGCTTTATAAACTGGGATAAGTGCAACCAGCCAGGACGCCGAGCTCCGTGGATATTTGCACGGTAGAGCAACGGAAAGGGTGGGTCAGTGGGGCGAGGGGGGGGATTCTTAGTCACTGTCTCCCCTCCTTTACTATTTAAGCTGTAGTTCCTGTTTCTGATTACGGACAGGAGTAGTAACAGGGGGACGATCCAACGGCAGAGACAAAAAATCACGTCAGGAATCAGTTTTCTTTTGAACCAGCGGAGAAAGATGAGTGTGTTTTTGTGAGGTTCAACTCTATTTCTCAAAATCCAGGCGAGTAAAAAAAAAAGGAAATCGATAAGAGTCCAGATGCAGCCTGTGAAAGCCGCCCCCCCGCCCCTCATCTGATGGCGTCCCGATCCGTGGGCCTGGCTGGGTGTCAGCAGCCTGCGCCGGGGTGAGGGGCGGTTCGGGGGAGCCGGTGTCATGGACACTCAGCTGGGGAAGGAGAGGACAACAGGAGCTGCGCTAATGAAGGGCCCGGCAGCTGGGAGGCCCCTGGGTTATGCGGACCACCACTCTAATTGGCCTGATGAGATGCGGCACATTCGCGGCGAGGTCAGGTGCCGCAGGACAGAAGATTGGCCGCCGCCGGGTCAGAGGGAGCCACAAAGTTTGGAATTTCTCTGAGCTTTAATTGGCTGTTCTGAACAAACGGTGGTGATTTTTAGGTCCACTTAGAGAAATTAAAATTATTTATTTGAAACAATTTTGTGTTTTTCGGAACAGAGCAGAATAAACGTGAGATTTGTCTTGGAAAACAAATGCGTTCAGGGCCAGATTCATAAAGATGTGGGCTCCTGGTGCCCCATCAACTAAAGAAAAATTCTTAAAATGTTAAACAAACTACAGCACATTAATAGGTAGTTCAATACATAATTAGGTATGAAATGATGATACCAACAGATAATGAGAGGCTTAATCTCTTGGCCAGTAGCTCCACGTTGTTCCCCAAAATAATTACTATAACTTCATAACTTTAAAATACTTATATTAATTTAAATACCTAAATATTATTACAACTCACCTGACATGGGCTTATGACTCTTATATAAAGAACAACATCTGCAAAACATACATAAAAAAAAAAATTATTTGGCACGCCCTATAAATTGGAGCCCTGGGTTAGTGCCCCTGTAAGCACTTTGTAAAATCTGACCCAGAATGCATTTCTTTTTTCCCGTTTGGCTTGAAGATTTGGACGTTAAATCTCACTTCATCTCAGTAACTTGTTAGAACTGTTCAAATATAAAGAGGTTATTTGTGATTGATCTGGTATTAAATATCAATCACATGCCTCACTTTTCAGTAAAAATCTGACAAGTGAGGCATGTTTTTGTAGCATCCCTACTTCACTGATGCCCTTAGTGCAACCAGCTGGATTCATGAGAATAAGAACATTGGCTAAAATATATTGCAATATTTCAATCATACATTTGGGTTTAAAATATATATATATATTTTTTTTAAATGATAACTAAAGAGGTGGTACCGTCAGCTACATGTTGCTACATGCTGTCAGCCTGCAGTCCATTTCCAGTCAGAATGTGGAAATTAAAGGAGTGCCAGATATGAGTCAAATTAAGGGAACATTGTGTTAAAACTACATTTCCAGAGTCCAGATTTACAAGGATGTGGGTCCCTGGGCTGGAGACAGTTTTGGTTTCCTACTCACTAAAGAAAAAAGTTCTTTACTAATGCAAATCACAGTAATGGGTAGTTCTATACATCAGTAGGTGTTAATTGATGCGTGGTGTGTTTAATACGACCTCCAGCCAATAACCCCACGTTGCTCCCAAAGAAATTGACTATAAAATAATAACTTTCAAACACTTGAAAATTATTAAACAATTGCTTATGTTCCGAAAATGTTGAAATTTTCGCCTATGAGTGTCACGTAAAGTACAATGTTTGCCAAACACACATTTGTTTAAAAAAAGAATAAAATAAAGTCTTTGCCCCCCGCACCCCCTCTCCTTTCCCTTCACCCTCCCCCAAAAAAATAAAAATAAAAATTGTAGCCCAGGGCTATGGCCCCTCAAAGTCTGGCCCTGGCTATAAGTCCACGCGTGTCAAAAATAAGGACAAACACATGAAAATTCTGAAAACCATGATAAAAATTAAAACTGCAATAATGTGTTTGTGCTTTTCAAATGTAAATAAAAGCCTGTCTGGATCATACATTCTTCTTTTACATTTCCAATCAGCTTATTTGAAAGCAGTTTTCCTCACATTCCGCCTGAACTTTACACAAAGAAGGTGCATTTTACATGGATTACCGAGGTAATAATTGTCCAAATGTAATATATTCTTCATTGTGTTCATCCAAATTAATAGAAATGCTGATAGAAATTAATTAGCTGGGAGGGGAAGAAAAAAACAAACACTTTTCCTTTTGATCGTTTATAAATTGAGCTGGAAACGATGGAGTTGTTTTTTTTTTTTTTGTTTCCACAGTAAAGAGCCTTTGCTCTCCTCTTTTCTCTGAAAGAGTTAATCTGAAGTTGGCAGCCAACTCCTGCAGTCTCGGTCGGACGTGCGGAGAATCGCAAAATAAACGCCTTTAAAAAAAAATCACGTCTTTTGTCCTTTAATGGTCGGATCAATTTAGGAAATTTAAGTTGGGAGAGAAAGAAGGGCGGGTCGGTGGGGTGGCATGTTTCTTCTTATGTGATCTCTGATGCATTCATAACACAAGATAATGGCATTGCATATATTAAAAATATATATTTCCCCCTTTATTAGAATAAATCGGGAGAGTTTAGAAGGAGGAGGAAATGCGCAGGGATTTCCAGATATGGCGCTGGAATGATCCCCGGTCATTTGGGGCCTTGTTCCCGTTTCGGTCCCAACATTTTAACCGTCTGCTCGCTGCCTCTCCCCTCCTCATGTCAACTTTTAGTCTCCTTTCAGACGTCTAAACGTGCTGTTTGCAGGAATTCCCGATTCCTGGCAGAGTTCATCTATTTTTTTTTTTTGCCTCCTTCTTCTCGACCATCCATATTTAAAGCGCCCTCGGAGAAGAAGAAAAACAAGGCGCATTTTTAATTGTTTTGGCTGTGATTTTTATTTTTTTTATTTTTTACCGGGGGTCTGCGTGATCTAATTTTATTTGATTTTTTTTTTAATGTTTGGAAAATAATCAATGGCTTTAATTGGGAGCACATCGGTCTGCTAGTAAAAGCCGCTTCGGGACTGTTTGTCTCTTTCTGGTGACCCCTTAACGCATCACAGGGCCGAGAGAGAGAGAGAGAGAGAGAGAGAGAGCACGAGCCGTTTAGACAGAAACTATCGCGCGACAGATCAGGTTCCTAATAAATAACAAGCCCGTGTTGTTGAGTGCGAGGCCACCCGCGTTTTGAAACATTTTAATTCGAGTTGAGGAGGAATGAATGAGCGGCAGAGTGTTTAACGCGCAGCTCCGCAGGCCTGTTTGCGCCACGCGGCAGACAGCGCAAAGCGCAGCACCCTGCACCAGATATCACCCGAGGGCTAGAATTTAACAAAAATAAATTTGGCTGCATTTTACTGTCTTTGGGCCTATACAGGTTACAGGAATACATTTAGTTTCTGTCATTTAAAAATGAAATTCTGACTCAGATAATTATTCAACTCTGATTATTATTTTTAATAATATAACTAATCTGATTCTATAAAAAATAAACAAAAATAGGAATTAGTTTGTGATTAAGGTGTAATAGAGATTATTAAAACAATAAAAAGAAATCAGCTATTCTCACAAGGTAGCTTATAAGTAAAGCATTTCCATGGCAACCACTGAATTGGGGCTTTCTAAGAAACTGACTTGGTTAAAGCTTAAACATTTGCTCAAACGTAGAGATATTCTCACCCACAACTGTTAAAATGTAACTTTTAAGTGTTTGATGTTTATGCACTATAAAAAGGAATTTTAAATAGTGCTAAACTGTAAATGTTATTTATTTCAGTTATTGTAACCTGTACTTGACAAAAAAAGATCTTTAACCATTTCAGTGATAGCGCTAATGCTAAACGAAACTTGTTAGCTAGTTGAGCCGCCTGTAGTCGTCACTAGCAATGAAACAAAGGCCTTGGGCAGAATACATTTTATTAGTTTTGTTTGTTTTTACATTCTTGTCTACATTTTATGCCCTGATCACAGATTTTCTTAGCATGAAAATGAGCGGTGTGATCTTAGGATTTACTTTGATTTTGCTGAGTAAAGACATCCCAAAACGGTGCGACGCTTTCACACTGCATGTCATCCCTTCACTTTCACTTGTTAAATTTAAATCACACTTTAAAAAAAAAGTTACTTTTACTCTGGCCTTCACACCAGACCCATAAATGCTGCTAGACTATTTTTGTTTTGTTCTCATAATTCAAGTTTTTTTTTTTTTTTATTTCTCTCTTTTGAACTTTTGCAGCTCTTTTCTGTCTTTCTGTATTTTATGCGTTCTAAGCTGTGCTGTTTACGTTCAGCTTTGCCTTTCAGCACTTTGGTCAACATTGACATGTGTTTTAAGTCCTTTGAAAAAAGTCAAATATCACACCACGCTAATTTATTTACAAGAGCTTGTTAGCTGTTTAACTCACATAATTTCTTTTCCACAACTACCAATTCTACCCATATTTTATATGGGCAGAATTTTAGTGTTGCTTTACACTCAAATTGGCTGATAACCAAGGTTAAAAGGAAATGCTTTGGATGGATTTGTAATCAAAAGAAAACATTAACTGTTGTTGAAATCCAACTATTATTGAAGCTAATATTCACAAGCAGACTTTTTTTTTTTAAACTTATTATCCAACACCCTCTGAAATTCTTTTTTTTTACAGTGCATGTTCCTCCAGATTTGTCATCTTTAAAGACTCCAGTTATTTATAGGAAACAAACATGACTGTCTCTGTTTGTGGGAGGCTTAGAGAAATGACTCGAACCTCCTTGCAGTCAAATTCTGCTGACATCTGAATGGCGGCGTATTTGCATTTTGGCAGCAGAGAGGTGAACCCAGCGAGCTCTAATTCATCGTGAAAAGCAGAGACACGGCAAATCACATTCAAGTGCCAGTTATCTTCTCCCGCTGCGGCGCGAGCCATAAGCTCCTGCAGGTGCAGCCGAGCGCAGATACGTCGGACTCGGACGCACGCTTTTATCTGACCCCGGATCGGGCTCTGGCTGCGGCCAGACAGGCTGGGGGCGTGCGGACCCGGGCCGCTGCGTGTTCACGGCTCTTTAACGAAGGCTGTGTGTCAGAGAGACGTTTTGCTTTTAGGGGTTTTTTATTGCAGTTGAAGGAGAAGGGAGGGAAATGGAAGGATCCTCGATTTAAGATGCAAACTCGTCGAAGCAAAACATAATTTCATCTCTTATTGTACGATTTTTATTTTTGTGCTGCATCAACAGCGGACATTATTCCCAAATAACGAACAAAGACACTCACTCGGATTTGACTTTTGCCTCAGTTAAAGGTTGTTCCGTGTTTTCTGTAGTCCACAAATGATTATAAAAATAAAATAAAACGAGTCCATAAAATTTTGATGAGTTTAAATAAGAAAAAGTGTGTTATGAATGTTTTTATTGTACTCATTTCTATTCCATTGTGAGTTGGATGTCAAAAACACTCATAGCCTCCCTCACCCCCGCCTGCACGGAGTGTGTGAGTTTATTTATTTATTTTTCTTCAGCATCTATAAAAAAAAACATTGTTTTTGTTTTTGGACTCAAATTTTCCAAATTGTTGTGAAATCTGTGAAAATGTCTCTTCCTTGCTCCACTTTCAGCCAGCTGGAAAATACTTGCTTTATGTGGCTAATTAAAGAAATGTTGGGGAAAAAAAAAACACAACCAACAGCTGAACTGAATGAATTTCCAATTGGCCTCCAGGCACAACATGTCACATTCAAGACTTTTTCAATGAAATAAGTCAACATACAGACAAAGTTACATTTTTGTCTTTGCAGCTAACTTTAGCATTAGCATTCCGTTGATGTTATACTTTACATATAAAATGATAGGTTATGGTGAAAAACATTCCTAGAATCCTTAACCTTCACTATTCATTTTAATCATACACTTGGCGACTTGGAGTGTATTTTACCAGTTAGTGCTGTGGCCATCTGTTTTTGTTAGCCTTCAGCTTATTTCCTAGCTAACAGAAAAGCCATAACCTGAGCTAGCTAAGATATCTCAGTACCCAAGTGTGGAATCTGTATTGACCTTTGAAGTTTCTTGTACGACACATAATTTAAAATGAAACCAAATGTCACAAAACCCCGAAGAAATGACCGCCTGAAGCTTTAGCCGATGGCCTCAGAGTAAATTCCACTTAAACTGAAAACAGAAATCCTAGATGGACACCTGCCCATTTTTTTCTTCAAAAATGGATGAAAAGATGATCAAATATAATCCAGATTTATTTTTAAACAATTGCCCTCAAATTTTGCACTCAAAATGAATCTCATGAATGTGCCAATGGATCAGCCATCCCCTAACAGAATGGCACCCTGGGTGGTGAGCCACATGTAAAAAAAAAAAAAAAAAAAAAATTTAATTTTAAATCAACTGCTGGACATGTTGAATATCACATATAATAATATGCTTGTCTTGGTTCTTTGGTTTAGATTTCCATGAAATTGTAATATTTGTCAATGAAATATCCAGTTATTAATAAATAATGAGTTGAGATTAAGTTTAATGGAGTTTTTATAATTTAATTAGGGATCATATGTAATATGTAATATTTCAGGATCAGTTGGCCTATTCGAGGAGCATCTCCATGATAAAGGTTTTAAAAAAATACATATCACAATTTATATCAGATGTATAATTCAAGGAAATGCTATGCTATAAAGCAAACCAAATCCATATTGAGGTGGTTGTGATTTTCAGCCTCAGTTTTGTTTATTACACAAAAACAAAACATTTCACATCCATGTACTGAGATCATTGTGTCAGTTTTGCATGTAATTTAGCATTTCCATGGAATATCCGGATAAACTGTCATAAAATACTAATCGAAATGTTTTCCAGTATTTGTTGAGTTGTGGTGTTTTAAGGCCAGTTGAAACCAACACACACTAAGTATGGCCCCTCCACCCTCCATCCATATGCAGCCTTGGCCCATCTCTGGCTGCCATGCACATGTGCCTGAGCAGGTGCAGCCTTCGGAGTGGCCTCGTCGCTGCATCCTTCTTTCCTTCCTTCCTTCCGTCCTTCCTTCCTCGAGGAAGCAATACTGTGTACGGGTCCTAGAGTTGATTGCTTTGCTGTCTTTAAGCAACCCACCTCTCTCTCTTGTAAACATTAGCGTGCTCTACTCTCCATCCTTCACTCTTGTTTGCACAGACAGAAGAGAGTGTGGCTCGTCACCCCCCCACCCCCTCGTCTTTTGTTTGTTGCGCTGAACCCCGGAGCAGCTGCCGGCTGTGGTGGCGGCGGCGGTGGCGGTGGTGGTGGGGTCTGCAGGGACTCTGGAGCTGCGTGTCCTCTCTTTGCCATCCTCTGCCAAGGTGGCATTATGCAAGCAGAGAGAGAGAGAGAGAGAGAGAGAGAGGCAGATAGAGAGGGGGATAGCAGCGGCCAGGGTAAAGATGGAGGCGGGTGCGCGCGAGGACTTTTAGGCTTCTTCTCCTGAACTTTCCCGCCGTGTCAGGGTTGGAAGTTGTCGTTTTGGCTCGCGCACACCCCCACCTGCTCCCCTCTACCAAACTAACCTAACCTGCCCCCCCTCCCTCTCGCTACCATCTCTCTCTCTCTCTCTCTCTCTCCCTGCCTCCCTCTCTCTCTCCTACCCTCCCTCTCGGCTCTGGAAGCGAACGCATTGGCTGGGCTGCGGGCATCTCGTTGCCAAATAGGTGGGCCTTCTCATCGCGCTGGCAGAGGCTCAAGCGATGGTTAGGGAGAGAACGCGGAGAGGACGAGAGACGGCCAGCGAGACCCAGAAAGAGAGAAAGAGGGAGAGGGAGAGAAAAGGAGAAAAAAGGAGAGGCAGCACTCGGCTTTGCCAGCGGTCCTGTGCGCTCGTCCAACATTGATTCGGCTCTCGGTTTTTTTTTTCCTCTTCGATTCTTCGCGCGTGTGTAGGAGAGAGAGAGAGAGAGAGAGAGAGTTTTTTTTTTGTGAGTGTGTGTGCATGCGTGTGTCGGCGTGTGTGCGTGTGTGTGTGTGTGTGTGAGGCGGGCCAAGGGATCAGAACAGACACCGCTACCAATTAGGGTGCACTTTGCCAAGGATTTTTTTTCCCTCAAGGTTTTTATTTTTTGTTCTTTTTTTAAAATGATTTTTCTAACAGTTCAAAACTGTTATTTTTATTAAATATTTTCTTTATATTTCTGAATATTTCTTCGAATGTGCTGCTGATTATTTAATATTCCCCATTTTTTATTATTATTATTATTCTCAACTTTTTAAAGCAGCTAATTATTGTTTTTTTTTTCAGTTGACAATCCGCTTCCAAGTGTTTTTTTTTTTTTTTTTTTCTTTTTCCCTCCATCTCCTAATTCTCCTCTCCTTGCCAAACCAGCTCTGGCTTTACATTGGGGAGCGCAAAAGAAAAAAAAAAAAAACTGGTGCAGGAGGGTTTTTTTCTTCCTTTTTTTTTCACTTTAAACGCCGTGCCAAATTTATGATGAGAGTGCAAAATGGTAACTACCAGGCCGTCTGTCTTCCTCTTGCAGTGTGGTTATCTGTGGTGATTTGTGTCTGCTTTCAGTTTGTTGTGGAAATGTGACTCTGGTTGGAGCTCCCCTTGGTTTGTTTTTTTTTTTTTTTTAGTTTTTTTTTATTCCTGCCCTGCATGGTGTGTGTATAGCGCTGATAGGGAATGCTATGGCTGAGCTTTTAGCGGCGCATTTCAGCGGCGGGCTTGTGGCGGCAAAGCTTGGCGGCGGTGAACGGCCGGTGTGTGGCAACCCTGGCACGGGAGCGCTGTGGCGAGATCTGGGCTTTGTTGCCCAGAGATATGTAGTGAAGGTATTAGAATACCTTGTGCCACCTTTTTTTTTTCTCCCTCCCCCTTCCCCCTGTCCAAACAGCAGAGAACCGGGAGTGTATGTAGGCTCAGCTTTTGGATTTATGCGTTTTGATTTTTCTTTTTTCTTTTTTTTTTTCTTTTTTTTTTCTTGTTGAATGTTTGTTGTTTTTGCTGAAACGAGCAGGATGATTTGTTGCGTTATTGTTCCTTATTAAGTTTCATATCTCTGTGTGTTTTTGCATGTGTGCGTGATTTCATATGACAGGAAAATTAAAAACAAACGTTTTAACGTTTCAGATGTAGTACTTTGCTGGTCACTTAAATTTTGAGAACGTACATAGACCGTTCGTGAATACGTGAAGCAATTTAATATTTTTTTTATTTTGGATCGATTGTAATTCATTTTCAACTAAATAAATCTGTTAAATTGTAACCGAAATCTAAAATGACTAAATTACTTAAATTGTAACTATGGTGTTTCTGCTCATGTTAAAAGAAACAAAAAATTATGAATAGACTTTTGCGAGTAAAGCATGAAATTATTACTGAAACAGTAAAAAGTAATTTTTCATTCATTCTAACACGGATGCATCTTTTCCCTGACAGCCAAAGCTATTATGTGCTGTTTTTTTGGCAGCAACTGCCTAAAGATTAGGAAGCTTGCATTAAACTAAAAGGAATTTTGGAGAGTATTCAATATTAGCCAATAAAATTGTTTTCATTTTAATCAAGCACATTGGTTTGCTAATAGTGAATTTTTGAGATCATTTGCTGCTTCGTTTTGGTAACAAATTTTTAGCTATTGTCGTTCTCGTAGTGTGGTGTCCACTGGTTGAACACGAGAAAAGCTGATATGTTCATAGCCTGTGGGATGCACTGTGAACACCTACATCAGCTCAGTAAAAGATAAGGACTGTCAGAAGACTTGTGGTTGAAAAGATTTCTGTTTTATAGTTGGAATTTAAGTTTTAGCTTGTTTAGCTGCAGCGCTAGACAACTTGCTAGCAAACCGGTCGTCCCCTAAGGTTAAAAAAAAATCACAAAAAAGAGAAGAATTTAACTGTGGTAAGGTATAAATACACGTATAGAAACAAACAGGGAGAGTTTTCGCTCATAACTATGGCTAATGTGTCATTCATTAGCTACTTCTCTGCCTTAGTGTTAGCTAGCAAGCTTGACTTTAGCATTAGTGCTGTTGCTAAAGCAGTTACATTTGGATATGAATTGTAATTATTGGTTCAACAATAGAAACTTTCCTAAACAACAGTGTTATAACAAACAGGGAGACTTTTCTCTTGGAATCATGGCTAATGTGTCTTTTGCTAGATGCCTCTGTCTCAATGTTAGCTACAAAGCTTGACTTTATAACTACTGTTGTTGGTTTAATCTGGATTCAAATTTTACTTATTGCTCCAACAATAGAAACATTCAGCCCAAAAAAGCTTTGTAACAAACAATGAGACTTTACTCTCATAACCATCGTTAACGTGTTATTTAGCTACCTCTTAGTGTTAGCTAGAAAGCTTGACTTCAGCGCTATTGCTAAATTAGTTAAGTTTGTGTACCAATTTTGATTATTGCTACAAACTATAGAAACTTTCCCAAACAAAGATCTTGTAACAGTTATTAAATCTTACTGAGTTTTTACACTTTACACTTTATTAGCCTAAATATTCTCACACAGGGAATGACAAAAAGCCTACCGCTTGAATTAGCAAACGTTAAAATTAAATTCAATGGGGTTTTGTTACCAAAACTGAATAGAATTGAACAATTACTGAAAATCAGAATACTGTCATTGTGTAAAATGTATTACGCTGCTACCTAAAATATATTTTCTGTGAATAATTTCAGAATAAAAAATGTTTAGTTCCACTTTTCAAATCAAATCTCCGTCCTATAGCCACTTAACATTTTTCCCCTTGTGTCCTCAGGATGAATTTCACCCCTTCATCGAGGCCCTCCTCCCCCATGTCCGTGCCTTCTCCTACACCTGGTTCAACCTGCAGGCCCGCAAACGCAAGTACTTCAAGAAGCACGAGAAGAGGATGAGCAAGGACGAGGAGCGCGCCGTGAAGGACGAGCTGCTGGGCGAGAAGCCGGAGATCAAGCAGAAGTGGGCCTCGCGCCTGCTGGCCAAGCTCCGCAAGGACATCCGGCCGGAGTTCCGCGAGGACTTCGTGCTCACCATCACGGGCAAGAAGCCCCCCTGCTGCGTGCTGTCCAACCCCGACCAGAAGGGGAAGATCCGCCGCATCGACTGCCTCCGCCAGGCCGACAAGGTGTGGCGGCTGGACCTGGTGATGGTCATCCTGTTCAAGGGCAGCCCCCTGGAGAGCACTGACGGAGAGCGACTGGTCAAGTCGCCCCAGTGCTCCAACCACGGCCTGTGCGTCCAGCCGCACCACATCGGGGTGACGGTAAAGGAGCTGGACCTCTACCTGGCCTACTTCGTCCACACACCAGGTATGTGTTACCGATATGTTACAGAGCCGGGCTTTTTTATTTTTGTTGAGAGCACCCTTAGCAGACACAGAGGTCAGGTTCGGATTTAGCCTCCCACTCTGGAATCTGTGCCAAATGGCCTCGATGCCAAGACAAATGCCACATTTAAATATTTAAAGGGACAGTATGAGGAATACAGTTCCCCACACCGAAAGAAAATGTTAGCAAAGAAAGACAAACGTCTTCTTTGCTGATAGTTGTTTCTTTTTGCTTTAAAGCGTTTCCGACAGTTTTGAAAGTCCGGGCTTAGAATCTGTGTTTGCTAAGAGATATGTTTGCGTTGGTACATTTGTAGAAGCATTTGTGTGCAAATTTAACTAAATCCAAACGTGCATGTTTTGCGGCGCCGTCGGTAAACAAAAGCATCTGCAAGCGGGTTTATCCCCGGCGAGCGCGTGCACGGCTCCGCGTGCGTGCACGTGAGAGGCAGTTTGTCATGTGTCTGTAATCCCTTCGAATGGGAGAACGGTGTTTGCTTGTGCGCGCGCGTGTGTGTGTGTTGTGGTCTGGAGAGCGCAGTGACAGCTGGCCCAGGCCCAGGTAGTTTAGGAGGCAGCCAGTCTGCAGTGCCCCCGACCCCATCCCCGATCGCCTCAGCCTATCGGCACTCTCTGCACAAACACACACGCACACACACACACACACACACACACACATTTGCGCACCCATGCACCCCGCGCACAAACACCCGGATGCTCCGCTCGCTACTCTCCGGATCGTACATATCAAAGACTTCTCGTTGTTTACGCATCTTATTTTTCCAAATTCATTCGGGAAGCCGATCGAATATACAAAAATAATTTCAATGAAAACCACATCACAGTTCATGTATTTCATTTTAATGTCTGATTTTTTGTTTTTAAATGTTTTTTCAAAACTAAACTAAAATTGTAAAGCCAAACCATAAAGACATAAAATAATATAAAAAACAATTGAATTGGCAACTGTAAAAAAAAATAAAAAAAATACAGGAGGTAACAGGATTAATTAATTATTAAAATAATTATTATATCTCAACTGAGCTGCTTCGTTTTTGCAATTAAAGCCAGTCTGTACTAGGGGTGGGAATTTATTGTATCGTTTAATATTTATCAGGAAAAATTTCTTACTGTGATAGAAAGTTTGATTCTCTGTTGTCTCAATAAATTTCAACAGATGTAAAAAAAAAAAAAACTGACAGTGTTATCGGAAATATCTTTTTTTTTTTTCTCAACTGTTCCATGAGAGCATCAGTACATATCAGTAAATCTGAAAATATGATTAAATGCAGTCACTGTGTGCGGCTTAGTGATACAAATCACTCCTGTTTCTTTAATGAAGCCTGGTGGAAATGAGAATATTTTTCAAGAGCAGAGTCTGTGTTTGTGGACACACAGACAGCCATACAGTCGCCTCAAACAATATTAAAAAGTCATTTTTTTATTTATTTTATTGCTATCACCAAATATTGTGATAATTTGTCCATATCGTCCTCCACTAGTCTGATTTTAGAAGAAAAAGTATCCAGTTGTCAGTACGTTGGCTGGCGTATACGGCAGCAGCTCCTCCGCTGTAGTCATCGCTCCACTCTAGCGTCGCTCCAGCTGTCGAGCAGAAGGTCAGGTGTGAATCCTCAACGTCGCGGCGCTGCTTTTATAGACGCCGGGAGGTTTTCATTCCTTCCCCCCGTTGGCGGGGAGGTGGGGAGCTCCCGCGAGCCCCACGGCCTCCCTCCAACCCCAGGCTCCTTTCAGGCCAGCGTGTAACTCCGTTTGAGTTCGCGCTGCCTCTCTAAAGCGTCTCTTCCTGTTCCACAATGCACCGTGGCGAAGCGGCGCTCAGATCAGTACCGAGCGCAGCCTGGTGCCTCCTTCGAGGAAAGCCTTTTTTTTTTTTTAATTCCCACCCCCCTCCTCTCTGTCTGCTCTGTGCCAGTATCCACTGACTCCCAACAACACGCCAGCTCTCTTTACATTGTTACTCCTTCGGCTCATAAATAAAGCATCTCTCAAGTGTCTTGTTTGGGTTTGAAACTTCGATCGCGAAGCGTACTTGCACGTACGACCGGACCTGAACACGGTACCAGAGAGCGGGGTGTAAGTCAGGACTTAGTGAGTCTCAGAGACTCAGCGGGGTTAAACAGAGTTTAAAGAGGACGGGCAGACAGTGGCTCCACTCTGACCTTTCGGGTGGCAGTGTTACAGTTTTATTCTTAGCTCTCCATTCCAGGGTGTCTGACTGTGTTTGGCGGAAGCTGTCAGTTACCATGGGCCCAACGATTGGACCGCAGCCGCCTCACCTGTCACTCTGCTCCTGTCTTCTGATTTTTTTTTTTTTTCCACCCGCTGAAGTCACTGTTGCCACCGACCATTGGTCAGAATTTGACTTACAGATCAGGAGATACACTTCCTCTCCTGCCCTTACGATGCGTCTCTGCTTTGTGCAGTTATCGATTTCAGCGCCTTCTTGAAGGCTCAGGCTTGTATGAGATTTATGCGGAAGGAGCCTTCACCATAAACACCACGATATCGCGATATTCTATAAAGATTTGGAACGAAAACTTACACCGTGATCTAAATGAGTTAAATCAGAAAATAAGTACTGGGGACGCACCCATTGCAGGTTTTGAAACACCAATATTTAAAAACCATGACCTGCCGATTCCAAGTTTGGCCAATAATAATTCTATTTGACTGAAAAGTTACTAAGCATAGCGACAAAGTTGACAAATTGGCAACAATGGGTGAGCACTCTACCACGGCAGAGCAAAGGGAACTGTGGATGATTTTCAGACATTTGTGGATCTAGATAAAATTGGTGGATAACGTTGGTTTCTCATGTATGAATCATTCGATCACACAGAACGAAGATAATTTCCTCCAATTTATTGATGCAGTCCTTATAAACACTTTCACTCTGGCTGTAGTGTATCTTTACCGTTCTACATTCCTAACATAAGCATCGTCTACATTCACGTTTCACTAAAGGGCAGAATATTATCCCTTTTTTGTTTTGCTCTTTATGAAGTAATCTGTCTACAGGAGCTTTTAAACAGCGTTACTTGAATTGAAGCATGTGTTTTTCCACACCATTATGGAGGTTTCTTCCTGTTACAGGCTTATTTTTCCTCTTCACTGTCGCCACATGCATTCTCAGTCAACGATACAATGCGAGCGATTGTCTGCTTTGTCCATGACAAAACGTTAATGTCAAACAAACTAAATTTTACAATTGTAGTGTTTCCATTAAATAAAAACACAATGAAAGTCACACAGGAGTAAGGTCAAAATTGGCATGTTTCCATTGAGCAAATTTATTTTCAACATGTCAAACTGTCCAATTATATGGTAAATGGAGACACAGCTACAGACTCAATGCAGCCTGGTGGGTTTCCTTAAAACCTTTTTAACCTACTTTGAAGAATTAGCTGAACTTATTGCACTGTTTGACGACTAGTTTTAATTGGAATGTATCTGTGAATGAATCGAAATTTATTTTTTATTTTTTTTTGTAAAGTACCTCGAGACAACATTTGTTGTAAATTAGTGCCATAGAAATAAACTGAACTGAATTGACTGTTTATTTTTTGGCAAACAATTTTCAATTCGCCAGACTTCTGTGTATTGGAGGGAAAACCGTGGAAGCGTCCTGACCAGCAGTGTGCAGCCAGGGGTCTTGGGGAGACAGACCTGCACTACTCTGTGTTTTCTCAAAAACATGATGTGAAATGTTAGCGGGTTTTGAAGCCAAACTTCCTCTTAAACCTCTGTGGAACTCGTCGCAAATAAGCGTCAGGTCTGTTTTATTTCATTGAATCTCCTAATAGTTCAGGTTTGTGGAGACGTACAGGGGATCAAGCCGGACATCATGTTGCCTTGGGTCCCCCCACCTCTTCGCTCCGTATTTGTCTGTACTGATAAAGCCGCACGGTTCCAGCATTAGTCATGTTTGGAGCGCGGTCCGCCTCATGCGGCTTTCATTACTTGGGGTGGGGGGTGGGGGGCTGGGGGGCTGCGAGGATGAAAAGCTGTTTCTGAGAGCCTCGATGTTTGCTCTCGGCGCTGGAGACAGACGGGCCGCGTAGGTTGCCCGGGCCAGGTCCGAAAGCCAACCGTGCGCGCCGTCTCTCCACGCGCTCATTTACCCGTCGGGGTGTCTTTGTGCGTGGTGCCGACATTACAAATGACCAAGAGAATCTCTTTTTAAAAGAGGCAAACAAAGGGAGGGAACTTGGAAGCGGACAGCGAGACCGATAGACTTAGCGCCTTCTCGCGTCACGCTAATCCATCAGACACGTCTTATCGCCGTTGCCCAATATCCTGAGCTTCAAATGGAGATACCATTATCAGGTCTGTGGTTACATAATGAAAAAAAGATTTGAGGCTCCTCGTGTTCCCTGGTTAAAACTAGAGAAGAAGAAAACAGACATCAGCTCTGCGGAAGGTGCTTTATTTTTTGTTTTGTGTCCCCCGTGATTGTGCTCTGAAGAGCAGTGCTCCATATGTCCTCTACGCTGAGGCACGTGGAGACCTCGGCCAGCCTCTGTTGGCTCTGTGTGAAAAAAGACATGTATGGAGCTGAGATTCCGCGTGAATCGGTAAAAGGACCCGATCGCTCCTCAGTCGGTTCCAAGCGCTGACCGTTCGTCCAGAACTTTCCATCGCTCTCTGGATCCATGGGCTGATCTCGGGCTTGGGACCCGGCCAGCCTGCTTCTTATTCACCGTAATTATCCAGTTTAGTGAATAACGTTGAGGGAGGGAAAAAAAAGAAAAAACCCACAAGACTAAAGCGAATGATTGAATTAGGTTGAATTTTCAAACAAAAGTCTCAGTTTCGGAAATTGAAAAATTCTTTGTAGCAGAAAGTGTTTGACGGAGGCAGATTTATTTCCTAATTTCACTGTACACTGATTTTTAATTATTTCTGTAATTAGAGTAATAATTAATTTTTTGTCTCTGTAGCAGCTCAACTAATTTAGCTTTTTAAACTAATCTGAAAGTATGAAAAAATGTATTTATTTAAGACGATTGCAGCTTAAAATAGCAAATAAATCTGAATCAGAATTTTTCCTTCACTCTTAAATTAGCAAGCCTGTCATTTTCCTCTATATATTCCCCTCTCCGTATTATTATTTTTTATTTTTTTTTACTGTCTTAACACTGTTAAATCTCTCTGCAACTGCTCCTCTCCTCCCTCTGTACAGGCGCCAGGCCTAAAATCTGTCTGTATGCTAAAAACATACGTATTCCCCGGCGCACAGGAGGGGCGGCTTGGCTCTCCGAGCCGCCTGAGCCGAGGGGCAGAGAGCAGGAGCGGAGAGGTGAGGTGAGCCGACGAGCCGAAAAGGAGGAAAGAGGAACGGATTTAAAGAAAAAAAAAATGTATTTATTAATTTATTTTTTTTCTGGGCGGTTTCCAGCGAGATCCCGACCGGCTTCGATCCCGCGGTCTGGCGAAGTGAACCCACGTAGCTGGCACACCAGAACGAGCCGACGCCTTTCCGTACACTTAAAAAAAAAACAAAAAAACATCTGCATTTAAGACTGATAATTAGACGCAAATAAAAATCCTCTTTGATAAAAGAACCGAAGTGAAACCTCTAATAAATGAATCTGTCGCTGTCGTTTTCGACTTCGCTTTATTTCGGTTCTCGTTCGGCCGTCTTAATCGCCGCTCATTTCTGTTGGGACGATGCTGAGCGCTGATATAAAGTAAAAAGAAAAGCGTAGAATAAAGATAATGCAAAATGCCACGCAGGAAACAAAGACGGAGGGAGGGCACACATTCAGGCTAGCGGGGCTGCTTGGCAGCGCTTGGCACCCGGAGCTGCAGCTCTGTTTAGAAGGTGCCAGCTTTTCAAACCGATGCACAGACCCTGCCAAATTCTCCTCTTCTCCTTTTCTCCCTCACTCATTTTTACATTTTCTTCCCCCCAACATCCTTGTTTTTCCTTAACGCTGTATGCATCCTTTCGCGCCCCTACGGGTGCCGCAGACCGTCTTTGGCATCTCTTATATCCAGAATATACACAGATATTTTCTTTCATATATATTCACCAAGATTGAATAAAATGGCTATCATGTTACCGTGATCCCTTTTCTTCCCTTCCAAAGTCTTTTTCCAGCGAATTTTTAGGGGTGCAAATATTGTTACTCGCTGTGATGGTGGATTCAGGTCCAAAAAAACAAAATGGAGGATAAAGCACGGCTCCTCTCCAATCAGAGCAAAGAACGCTTCCACATGTGGATAAGAAACGTTAAACACAACTAAGCGGGGTTCGGATTCGTTTTTCCCCGTTTCTTTCTTTTTTTTTTTTTTTTACCTTTTTTTGACTTCAGCCAAACAGTTTCAGGAAACACTCGGTTTAATTCTGGGGGAATGCGAAGTGGACAAGGCGAGGACGCGCGGCGCTGTGAGTGACGGGAGAAAGTGTTAAACGCTGGGTGTGGGGGTGGATGGAATTACCCAATAATGATCAGAAAATTAGAGCCATTATTAAGGGAAAGTAAACAGGCCTCTCTAAGTGTGAAAGGCCTCTATTCAGCCAGGACCTGGAGCAGGGCTCCTTTCTTCCTTTCATGGATCCACCCACGGCCTCGAGAGCCCCTCCTTTTGTTCCCTGGAATAACAGCATGAATATATGGGGGGCTGCTGAAGTGGGGGTCCCGCTTCCTCCCCCGTGTCATGAGCGCAGTATGGAATATGGCTCCTGACTGTACTTCACGAGCATGACTCCCTACTTATTTCACCTACAAAACAAGTTGGCTTTTTTTTTCTCCTCACTTTCATCCACTCTAACTCGCTTAATTAGCTGTTTGATGTGCTTACATGAGATGCCGTCGCTCAGTTCAGAAACGCTGGCAGCAGGTTTGAAAGTGTTTCTGCGAGAGCACCTGGGCGTCCGTCTTTTAATTTTGACTTCTTCTTCTTCTTCTTCCATTATCAGCACTTAAAGCACTCCTTTTCTTCTCCTCATCCGGAGAGTCGGCAGTCGGGGTGCTGGTGGGGAGATGGGGTGCAAACTGGGTGCTAATGCGGTGGCACAGGTTCCGTGCTCGTCGGCGCAAACGTCCTAATTAGCGGCAAACAAAAAAACAAATAAAGTTGTCTCTGAGCAACTGAAACGACAAAGAAACGTAGAGGGATTTACACTTCACAAGCCAGTCGAGGGAATAAAGAGGGTGTGTTCCTCTTTTTGTTCCTTTCTTGTTTCCCCCCTCGTCACATCCCATCCAATCTCTGACCTCCTTTTGGATTAATACTGCAACACAGCAGCAATCTTTGCCATGTTTGTTTGTGGTTTGGTTTGTTTTCATGACTGGTTTGACATTCTTTCCTAACATGTCATCACTAACTAAGGTTAGCAGGTGTCCCATCCTCTTTCTGGGTTGAACAGAAGCCCAGGATTATTTTGTAGCCTAATTCCACTTCTCTACAAGTTCCTCCCTAGCCTGTCTACTTGGTTCCTTTGTGTTCATGAAGCTGTTTATTCTCTAAAAAACCTCAGAGTCGTTCACAGAAATTCACTAATAAGGTGACATTTAAAGGCAGTGGGTTTTATTCAGGGGTATCGGCAGCGCCGGATTCAGAAAGATAAGGGTCTCTGAGCTAGAGTCATGTTTGGTGCCCTCTCCGAAAAAGAATAAAGGCTTTTAACTCAGCATGTTTAAGACATCCCATGTTGCTCCATGTTGGTCTTGTGAAAATACACTAGAAGTTCAATATTTTTAAATAGTTGCGTATTCATTACACTAACAGAAATGTGACAGTAGTGAAATACTATACTTCATATGAGGTTTATATAAGGTTCAATGTTTGTAAAACATGCATTCATTCCAAAAACACTCTGAATCTTTGGACACCCCACAACCCCCTCCAGGAAAAAAAACTTGTTACCCTGGGCTACTGCCCCGTTAGCCCTTTCTACACATTATCTGTCAGTGTAAAGAGACGGATGTCTTATACGCTTCGGGTAAAAAATGACGTTCAAAGCTGATGGAGACACACAACGTAGAGGTCTAACTGCACTACAAAAAAAACAAAATCTTAAAGTATTTTTCCTAGTTTCTAGTGAAAATCTGAAGTAAGACAAACTAACTTAAAACAAGCTTCTAAATCTTGCAGAAAAGTTCCTTTTAAGTTAGTTTTATCTTATTTCACATGTACAAAGAGATTTTCACTGGAGACTAGGCAAAATACTTTAAGATTTAGTGTTTTTCCAGTGCAGTTTTGACCTCTCCTTGTGTCCCATGAGGACATTCACCAGGACAGGTTAATGTCCGCCTGAGGAAAACAACCTCTCACCAAATCCCCTCTTTTTTTCCCGCCCTGCCTGATTTTTTTTCTCCATCCCCATTTCACTTGGACGGTTCTCATTCTCGGGTTCCCATTCTCGCCGGCTGTCTGTTTTTAAATTCTTCTGCCAGTTTCATTTGTATTCTCTTTCGCAGCTTCAGGGCACGAATTTCGTAAGGAGGTGGGAAAAATTCCCGCTCTTTTTCACCCTTTTTCCTGATAAGTAAGAAACGAGGAGGTTAGACAAAAAAAAAAAAAGTTTTTGAAATTACATGGTTTGGATTTTTCCTCGCTTATCAGAATAAACCAATGTTGAGGATGAAATTTTAATAATTGGATGAAGTCCTTTATTTATGTACGTTCAGAAGGTACAAGTGAATGGCGTTTCCATGGCCACACTGCTTCCCCTCCTCGGTGCACCTTTCCTGGGTTCCGTCCAAGAAGTGTCAGCGACTGGCCTGCTTGGCACAGTCAGTGGCCTTGCAGTGCGGGGCTGTTTCCGTGGCCACCGTGCGGCTCTGCCAGAGGAATCCACTCATTTTCACTCTATAGAGGGCATCCCCCGCATGCGAATGGATAACACGATGCCTATGCAGTCGAGTTAGATGGAGGCTGTTAAAACAACAGTGATCACACGCAATAAAGACGCTTTTCTTTATCCTTCGAGAACAAAGACAGATGCGATGATATTCTGATGGTATGCTATTTCTGAACAACTTAAACACTTGTCGTTGGACGTTTATCAAGTGAGACGCTTAAAAGTGTCACGGTAATTTTAGAACCAAAATGTTCTTCACACATTCTAGTGTGCTTGGCGCGGCCCAGCAGGTTTTTTATTCCTCTAAGACGCTAGAAGTGGCTTCTGACATGGCAGCTTGGATAGAGTTTCCCTTCAACAAGTAGAAAATACAGAGCTGCTTTAACCTTACATTGGCTTAGCCACCTTCCACCTCCCCGTTGGGATGTCCAGCTGGTATATGTCAACATAATATCTGCGAATGTAACCTTTTTCTTTGTTTAGGTTCGTAAAAACGTTACTATGCCGTAAACTACCGTAGTCGTAACTTTTCCCTTTCCTATTGTCAGTTTCGCTTCAATGTCGCGCTTCGTTACTCGTAAACCTAAAGTGGTTTGCATGTGGAGGGAGGATTTGGACGCTCTCGAAATGCATAAATCAGGATTTTACACCAATTTGGGAAATATTTCCTGCTTAATGTGTGGTGATAAATTTTTACAGGAAAACATGCGTGCCTTTCCTCTGCCGGAGGGTCAATTACAGACAAATAAAAATGCTGTCTTTTATGAAGACAGATCTTTGTGGTCAGTTACTCTATCCAGCTTTGATGTATACATACATATATAAATATTTACTGTACATATTTACAGATACATATAAACTCTAAATACTCTCCATTTAACCACATTTCATGCAGTTCAGCATAGCTGCAAAAATATTTATACTTCTTTTACTTTTAAGTATTTTCTCACATTAAAAAGTGCAAAATACAATCCCAATGTATTTTGGGGGATTGTTTGCGTTACACCAACTCAAAGCAAAACATTATTTTGAAATGGGAGGAAAACGATACATGGTTTTCAAAATTTTTGCAAATGAAAAAATAAAAACCAGTGTAGCTCAGTTAAACACTGTGAATTGGCTTAAAATAATCTAAAGCTCATTTCTGCCAACTTTGAAGGTCAATGCGCATTGCGGCATATATTTTAATCCCTTGAGCACACATTGATTGCTTCAAAACAGATTTGTGGATTTTCGCTTACTGCAGTTATCCAGTTAAGCCATTAGGTGGCAAACCTACAAAGAGACAAGCAAAGCCATACGAAGTTCATTATTCAAATTGTTTGGACACCTTCAAAATGTTAGCTTAGGATTCCTTCGTTGTGTCTCCATTAAACAAGATTTCTCAGCAGAACTGGCAATGGCAGAAAAAGCCATCAGACAATATCTTTTTGCCATTCATTATTTGTCATATTTAGATATATTTTGAAGTCAAAATTTCATCTTTCCTTATTCATTTTGAAAGTTTTATCCCACCAGAAACAAAAGAAAAACTACCAAAGCCTTTATGTTTCACTCAATCACGTCGACGCCACGATCCTGAGTAGTGTCGGTTTGAAAAGGATTGCTTGGATTGTCGGCCAGCGACTAAACAGTAAATGTATTGTACTGTAGAAATAATAAGTGTTTTTTTTTATTCGTCGATGTGCGTTGCAGTTAACTAAAATGTAACCTTTTATTGGCAGTTACAGTGACTGCATAGATTTTAAGTGTTTTCTGATGGAGAAAACTCCGTCTTTTTGCAACTTGGTTGACATCGCTGCAGTAGGAGGAGCTACAACTCGGGGTCTGGCCTTATGTGCGACTCCAAAGTGGAAGTGTTCCAAAAACAAAAGTTCCTGAAAATAAGTTTCTGAGTTTCAACATCAGAACATGCTTTTGAGAGGAGGTTCGTGTTACAACAGGACACCAACGTTATCCCAAGCTACAACTGAATGATTTAGATTACAGTATTAGAATGTCCCAGTCAAAGTCAAGAGCAAAATCCCATTCATTCTGGCTGAATAGGATTCAATGATGAATGAGCAAACTATTTAAGAAAAGCTCAATACTCACTGTATTTTCATAGTCTTAACACCATTGGTGGGAAGCACATTTTTGTGTAGCCTGATTTTCACGTTTAAAAGATTAAGCTCAGATCCCCAAAGGCTCCATAGCTCATAGAGGTGAAGTGTGTGAAGAACCCTTTCAAGTGTTTGCATATGCTCTCAAACGGAGTGCGTGCGGATCCTCATTTGTGCAAGTAAAAACCAGGATGAGTGACAACAAACAGCAACGTTAGAGAGCCCTCACCGGACTGGCCGAGCACCTGAGGTCCCCCTTTGCACCTGATGCCAAACACATGAAAAGGGGAAAGGATCCACGGAATCACGTACACAACGACGTGACCCAGCTGGATACTGGGCTTGAGACGGACTGGGAGGGGTTGGAAACAAACCAGACCCAACTGGGTCCGTGCTCGCTGGTCTTCGACTGGGTGCAATCTGTCACCGCAGCGCTGGAAAGTCTTAAAGCCGCACAATCTCCTGAAAAATTCACCCAGAGGGAAGCAATCTGCAAATGACTCCAAGGTGCAGAGTATTAAAAATTCTGCTTATTATTCAGGATTTGAACGTCTCTTATATCAAGGGGGCTGATCTGCTCTGTTATTGTCCCCTTTGTGCGGTTACGTTTGATTGGTGTATTATTAGGCTGAGACCACCCGGTTTTTGAACCCCCATTTGAGTTTCCATTATTCTGCTGCTTGGCTAAAATGTCGGGCGCTCCTCCAGAAAGCCAAACATACAGGAGAGCTCGCATTAAGGGCAAACTTAAAGAGTGCAAAGGCGCAGTTGCTGCCATCACCACTGGGCATTCAGCAGAATGGCGATTCAGTTTATTTTCAAGAGCTGATGATCTGGAGATGACTTTTAAAGCAGAGGGCAAATAATTTAAGAGCAGCTAATCTGAAAAGAGGAGTGGGTGGATGCGGAGGGATCTTGCTTCTCGGTCTTCAGACAACAGTGAATAAGAGCAATCTGGCCTTGATTCTGCGGTTAGATTTCTATCTGCGGTTTTGGCCCTGGGAGCATCTCTGCTCCATTTTTTTCCCTCCCTGTCTGCTCTTTTATTGTTATTTCTGCTCTTTTCATTTGGGTTTACATTCCCCTCAGGCCGGGCCGTAAAACAGACCTTAACAAGATACGGCTCACACCAAATGGCATCGCAAGGAGTTCTGTTCACACCACTGAGACAAACACGAACACAAGTGTGATTACTGTAAGGTCTGTACAAGCTTTGCTCTGTCACATGAACTAAAGGGATTGGAGTTTGTTCTTTTTTTTGGCATAGACACAAATGACACATCCTCAAAAGCTTTTCCACTTTGAAGATGAGATTATGTTGTAAACATTAAGCTAAACATGTCTCCAGTAAGGGACTACAATACAACTTTATTGCCTGTAGACTTGGGACAGAATTGCCTTTGCTGCCATACACCTTGAACTTTTTCATATTTAATTCCAAAGGTCAGAAGCTTAGACGGTAGATTGCAATGACACAATAACTATCAGTCATGCACTCTAAAAGTGTCTAGAAGAGGCTATGATGAAAAGAAAGAGAGGAAAAAACAAGGAAAGAGAGGAAGAATACTCCAAAATGAACCTTTTTGAATAGCTTACTTACTTTTTGAATAGTAAGTAAGCTAACCTTTGCACATATGCACATAAATTGGAATACACCGTCCCTACAGTGAAACATGGTGGTGGATCTTCACAAATTGGAAAAAAGGCCAAAATAAAGTTACAATTAGCATTAACCTAGCCACGACCTTCAATCTGAGATTTCCAAAAGGTTGCCAGCATTTCCAAAGGTGGCATGATGCATAAGAAAGAAAGGTTAAAAGTTTAAATGCCCTTTTTACCAACTTCATGAAACATCCTCAAGGTATAGATGGCACAAACTGACTTCTAGTGGCAGACAAACCCAAAAATGTAATGCAGGAAATGATGTAAACTTTCAAAAATAGAAACCGCATCTCTGCTGTGTCGTCCAAGAAGTGGATGTAATTCCATAGAAATACATTTTCCATTTAAACAACTTGCTACAACTTTTTTTTCTTTTGCTGACTTCTTTTTTAAAAACATCACTGACACTGAAATAGCGAAGTCTTTTAATAATAAGCGCAAACGGTGAGCATTGTACTTTCACCTGTCAATCGGATTTGATTTCTGAGTCACTCAAGACTTTATATAAACAAACCAATTCTGGTCACCAGACAGTTTTTCTGTGCATCTTTCCCTGGCCTACTGGGCAGTTGAATAATACAACCACCCTCTTTTATGTAAACACAAAGATTTAGACCCTGTCAAGCTCTTTAAATGCAAGTAAAGCCAAGTAATCAGCCTACACAGTGTCCTCTGTGTGGTGGTGCTTTTTGACTGACTCTTGCTCGACTAACTGCCTGATTATCAATTCACTTGTAGTGAAAATACTTATTGGTGTCCATCCTAAGGGGAGATGGACACCAATAATAATGCAGTGTTCCGTCTCTACGGTGATACTCTGGAAGTTATTTTGGGGGGCTCTTCAGGTTTTCCCAAGCCGCAAGAGAATGCAAGTTCTTAGTTTTCCTCAGTGTCTCCTTCCGGCCTGAACCACCTTAACTGGCTCATGTCTTTGACTGAGTCCACCCCGCAATGGATGAAGCTCAGCCACTTGAATCTGAGATTTCACTCATCCTTTCAATCTCTTTACCCGGTAAATCAAGAGCTTCTTTTTGACTCAACTCTTTTGTCACATGGTCCCAATCAGTCTATTTGTCTTCTGCTGTAGCCTTCCATTAATCCTGAACTGAATATTTGGATATAAGATACTTGAACTCCACTTTAGGTAGAGACTGACCTGGAGAGTCCACCTTTTTATGGTTGCGAACGGTGACCTCAGACTTATGGAAAGTGACGGCCACTCATTGAAGCCACTTCAAATTCACTTGTGAAACACAGCAAAACCACATCGCCTGCATAAAACAAAGATGCAACCTTGAAGTTCCAAAGCCAGACGATCACCTCTTCACGACTGCCTTAGAGATGCAATCCGTGATCTTTACAAAAGCAGTACTGGTGGCAAGAGACAGAAGAATAATCCTGGTTTTGTGGCAAGATTGTGGACTCGTCTCTTGCTTTAGGGATTCAAGGCTGAATCAACTCTTAAAAGTCTCTCCCCCAACAATCACCACAAAATACCACAGGGCACATGAAACATATGGGATTGGGAAACTCCCTCATCAATTCTAGGAGAGAAAATATCTGATCCGCTGCTTAACAGCCTTTACTAAAGCCACGTTGCTCTTTCTGAATCTGTGGTCTGACAGTCGTTCAGAGTTTCCTTTCCAACACCTAGAGCAACCGCTCAAACTGGGGTTTGTTAATAATTTCTTTGCCCGATCCTCTTTCCTAACAATTTGGACCATCGCTGCAATCTTCCAAATAATTTTGGATAATGAACTCTTTGTAGACTTTTACAGATAAAAACTAGTGTTCCACATGTATTGTCTAACCCTACAGTGAAAATAAATGGTGGTGTTGATTGAGATGTATTTGAGTTTGTGCTTAAAAAAAGCTAAATTACAACTCCTGCACATCATTATCTGCCTGTCAAGTAGTTTACCGTCATTGTTAACTGATGTTGATATTTGGGGCTGCAACAGAATGCTGACGTATTTATTTTCGCTGTACCATGCCGACACCATCATCCCTCTAAAGACGGATTTGAAACGTTACCCAAATCAGAACTGTGGTTCCCCTTAGCTTCTAGCCTCCATCCCATCTCTGTTTCATCGCTCCTTAGATGTGTGATGAGGAAATTCCAACATATTCTGTATCCTAATGAAAAACAAACAGAGCCAAATTACACACATTCTTCCCCATTAGTGATTCGGCTCAGCTTTTCTCTCTCTTTCCATCTACATGTGCTCTCAGCGGACTTCCCTGGGTAGAGTTCCGAAATAAAATAGCTCCAAGCACAGAACTCATTTTGTGGTCAGCCCCCTTTTTTTTTTTCCTAAAGTGTGTGTGAAAAAGAACCAAGTTTTCTCTCCCGGGCTCCGGACGTAACATGGTTCCACTCTCTTGGTCCAGGTTTGGCTTGGTTAACACTTCTAACATTGTATAACACATAGAGGGGAAATTTGCAGTGAATATAAAAAGTTTCCACACTCGTCTTAAAAATATCAGGCTTGACAGTGTCAAGATAAATATGTTTTTTAAAATGACAGACATTCAAATCTGTCATAGGTAAAATTATGAGGATTTTCAAAGAATCAAAATGACTTTTTGTTCAAAGGTATCAATAGGAAGAAGGTCTCTAAAATCCGATCTGTGGTAATAGCTGTCATTAATTGGAGAAAGTCAGTGGTGGGCAGTGCTATCTAAAAAAGTTAGTTGTGCTAACCCTAACCACAATCATTAGATCCACTAACTCTAAAGTGCAACACCAACACTGTATTTAGCAGAAGCTTAGGCTAAAGCGCTAACAAATTTTATCTGTCTTTGAAAGACTACAACTGTCAAGCAACAATTTAATTTTGACAATATACATGTTATATAATCCCCTTGTATATTGTAGTCATGTCTGTTTCTTGTTCTCTATGATCCCATGATTCTCTATTGTCTGTGTTTGATTTTGTTCTTGAATGTTTATTCTTTGAAATCAAGTTTAAAAGTTTGAAATTGGCGAGACAATTGAATAATGGGATGCACATAATTTTCCCCATGATTATATTTGGAAAGTCTGATATTTTAAAACACTTTTTTTTTTAGTTCGTAATGAAAAAAATCTCCTAATTCAGTACCAAAGCCTACTATCTCTGTAGTTAACAGAATACAGAAGTAATGGTGTCACTAAAACGTCTTCAATAAAAAAGAGAAAATTAGAGAATTGCACTTGAGATAACATTAACGCTCACAGGTGCTCCTAGCTAAGCACTCATCGAGTGTGGGGTTATTAGGAAGCGATTCTTGGACACTGCTCATGCATTTCACTCATGAGTCAAGTGGAATTCCACAGCAATGAAAAACATTTCTAAAGAGGCCTTTTACTGCATCCCCATTGGATTCATTTAACCTGTTTTTTATTTAGAAGATTAACCCGTTACTAACTTTAAGAGGAAAGCATTACAGCGTAAATAGGGTCAGTGCCTATGCTAAAAGCAGCTGTTAAAAAAGGCTAAAATTAGAGTCAAGTTAGTAGTAGCCCTTAAATGCATTGTTTTGATTAAGCTAAACGACTCGTCTGCTAGCTAACTCTATAATCTGTAAATGTCTGTTTAAACAGATATTGTGTATTAAATATTAATCAAATTGTTTTTATTTGTATTACATAATTCAGAAACTGTATCTCTTATATTCACACAGTTAAGGGCTTGACATGCATTGCTTCTTTTGCACTTGTCTCTCCCATGCTAATTTTAACACAATGGCAGATGAAGCGCCGTGTATAGCACAGATTAAAATATAAGTGTATAAAAATCTGGTGGTCAGATTTGCTTTTTAATATAATTTTGTAAAAAAAAAGTTATTTAATTAACATTAATTTCACAAATTAAAAAAGATGAAATGAATTAAAGTCTGGAAAATTTCAAGCTTTTTGCTAGCTTGTGCTTGCTGTATTGTTTTTATAATTATTTTGTGAGCTCTCTTTTTTTCCTCTTCTTTAGCGCCACCCTTTGAGAGGAAGTGTTATTGTTGCTATTAGCATAAAGTCACAAAAATGAAGGCTGCATGTGGACATTTGTAGTGAGTCCTATTAGGTTCAAATGGGAACTTAACAGCTTCCAGCTTCTAAACAGGCTATCCTAGCATTTAGCTTTTCTAACCTTTTACTTAACTTTGAGTAATTTTTGCGCCATCATTCAAGAAAAGCATCTATATAACGTGACGCTGTATAGATAAAACAGACAAAATTTTTCAAATTACAGAAAGACTATTTGTCAAGATGTCTTGTTAAAAAAAAAAACAACAATAAAAAAAAGCAAAAAAGCTAGCCTACCTAGGCTAGCTAGCTAGCCCAAATGCTAGCTTACATTGTTAGACCAAAGATATAGACGTAGCTAGGATTTAGGAAACAAAATGGAGCATTTGGCAAAAATAAATCCTATATAAATGTATATCTAGATATAGATATACATACAAAGACTACTAGCAGTGAATATATAAATTTTTAAGTGACCTGTGTCAAAAGCCCATCACTTAATGGTCAACTGCTAATAGCTCTTCCTAGTAATTTATGCCGTATTTATACAAATGCTTTGTGGGATATATGATGTACCAAGCAAGTGTTCATACTGTGATAGCTATTACTCGGTTAACCAAGAAAAGGGCACTCACACACGCACACACACGCATTCCCGCAGGCACACATGCACAGTGCACAGCCTGTCATCACAGACGCCTTGATGTGGTCATTGGGTGGCACTGAGGCCTCCTATTATTGTTGTTTTATGACAACTTTCACTCTCTCCCCCTTTGGTTTTCCCTCCCTCCGCTGGTCTTGTTTAGCCCGCCTTCCTGCCTCTATCCCTCTGTTTTCCATCTCCAAAACCCACATGTGCTCCTCTGGCTGTTGCAATGGGATGCCTGTTTGATTTAAGAGCGTAAACCGTTCTGACACACGTCCACCGGGGCCAAAGGGCGGCGATGGGAATATTTGCCGTTGATGCGGCGGGGACGGCGGACGCTTCGGCCCCCTAACTGCAAACTTTTGAATTTCACTGTTTCAAAACTTTGGAGTTTGTAGTCAGTTTTTCCAACATTATTTATTTATTTCTTTTGAATTAAGGTTTTGGTTTTTCCTGTCGCATAGTCTTTGCATAGCCTTTCTAAAAGCCTATCTCTGGGTTAATTTGACATTTACTAACATGTCTTCATTTTTACCTCTGCAAGCCCCTTCCCTCCAGCTGCCGCTTTCCTGTTTTACTTTCATAATTGACGATCTCCTGATTTGTTTAACCATCGGTTGTACCGTAATTTATTATTCTACTGACTCAGGTTGAATAATCTAAAGTGATTAAACATCCAGCATGTCTTGTCAGGCAGGAGGCTGCTTTATGGGGCCGCTCCTGTCACAGAGACATCTCTGTTAGAGTGAAATCGAAACATTTACGTTTGCGAATGTTTAGGAAATCAACGCTGTGTTTACATGAGAAACTGATTCGAGGTGACAGAGTCCCATAATTCCGCAGAAAAAACTTGAAATACTTTCCACACTGACTGAATCAAGATTGTGTGTATGCGTGTGTATCCACTCTGCCACTTGCACACGAAGCAAACACACACATACACTCAGAGCGTCTTGCCTGTCTGCACCTTAATTAACGAGGTCTTTAGGGGTTTAGGGCCTGCAGCGGTGTTGGGTAAATGAGTGAAGCGAGTCACCTCGGGACAGCAACAAGTAAATCCTGTTTAGATCAGCCCCAAGGTGCCACTTGTTCCCTAATTTGGCTCTGAACACACTCTTTCCTCCCCGCTCTCACCTTAATCACCCCAGCACCTCGCTGTAATCTGAGTGTGCACCCGCTCCCCGTTTTTGGACCGGTTACATCCCGCCTTTATCTCAGAATGCTGCTTATCGCACATGTGGCTCCGTAAGAGATACATTTTTCTCAAACACTGCCACAAATCACCCAACTGGATTTAGATCTGTGCTTGGACTGGACCGTTCTATGGACCCATTCATTAAATTAGAATATTATTGAAAACTCCATTTATTTTAGTAACTTTATCACTAAGTGAAGCTCATTGTATCGACACACAGACGGATGTTTGAAAGCGTTCGTTTCTGTTATATGTAATGATTTTCCACTTACAATTAATGAAAACATTTAAAATTAGAATATTACACCAGGCTACTAAAAAAAACTTTTTTAAACTGAAATGTGGGCCTAATGAAAAGTATGTTTAATACGTAGGGCTCTCATGATAAGAAATATTGCTGGATGATAAATTGTCCCAGAAGTTAAGATAAATGATAATATATTGTCACTTTCCTAAAATAACGTCCTTAGTCTTTTTTTTTTTTTTTTTTTTTTTTTTTTTTTTTTTTTTTGACAAAAGTGATTTAAGAAAACATCACCTTTTATTTTTTTTTTTTGGCAAAAGATAGTTTAGATAAAAAAAACAAAAACTTTTGGCAAAAAATTACTTAGGCCTTTTATTTTATGAAGGTGACGATATGTGAGCCATTCGTTCACTTTCTTAAACTTTGTTAGCATTTAATATAAAATTCGTAATATTTTTCCCATTACATAACAAAAAGGGAAAATGAATATGTTCAAGCAATATCTGTACAAATGTGGGTTAAATGAAAAAGTCATTCTTTTTCTGTATCAATCAGCACAGGTCTGTAATTAGCACCTCTAATCTTGTTAGTGCTGCTAATTTCATTTTCAGTGCTAAACCCATGACTAGCCTAGCTAATGTTACATTGTAGTGAAAGATACTGCTAACCAGAACCCTGCTGCATCCGACCTGTCCCTCCTTTTAAAACCCGTGGACTAAAAGTCAGCCTTAATATCAGCTGGATTCAGTCTCATTTCTGAAACTGCATTTCTAAGAAACATAGCAACTACCAAGAAAAGCTGGTTAAAATGTCTTCCACTTCAGACTACAGCAGACTTTTTTTTTTTCCCTTTTTTCCCCAAAGAGGCAGATGTCAGTGATCAGAACATTTACAGGAATATTCGCCGCATATGTCTGTGCGGCTGTGAGAGCTGGTATTTTTCCCAGTATTTCTCATTACAAGCGTATTTATAACGCCGCTCCGAACCAATAGGACTCCGGCATTCCTTGCTGATCCATCTGTGCTCCTGGTGTGCGGATAACTTACAGTAGCATGGAGGGTCTCTTGAGGTCAGGAAGCTGAAAATCACAAAGACATGTGGAATGCTGAAAGTTGGCCAATGCAAACAGGCAGGCCTGGCTTTCCATCCACGCAGAGCTCAATAACCATCAAACTAGCCTACTACTGTCTTTTTACAAGGCCAGAAAGCAACAAAAAAAAAACCTGCATAGCTAAAAGTTTGGCCATAAAATAAAAATATCAATGTATATCTTTGTTTGCCTTCACCTCTTGACTAATAGAACAGCAGGAAAGCGAAGTTAGCATGTAGGTCAGAGATACTAGTTAGGTAATTCAAATGATCTGGTTGAGAAAGAACAAAAATAGCACCTTACTTTGATGAAAAGGTTGGAAAAGTTTTACAATACCAAAAACGGCAATTGTTCATTTAATCAGAAGTCATTAAGGCAGCTGTTGTAGGTAAGAATAAGGACACCCCAGCTGATAAATACCACTTAGACTAACCCCTGGCACCAATTTAAACAGCCAGAAGTAATCATCTTATTTGGGCATAATTCGGTGCACATGCAGACCAGTCATCGGTATGCAAATGATGAGATTTGTTCCATCCATCACAGTGGTGCAAGGAGAATGACCAGCATGCTGGCTAGTTACCTAGCCTAGCCTCATACAAACAAACTACCTGAGTCTAGAAGGCTTCTTCTGTGGTTAATAATGTTCACTGCTATTCTCGTGGACCCAGTTGTCGATATTGGCGCCGATAATTCATCTTCATACTGAGGATATTTGTCTAAAAGGCTTACTTAACCTTGTCTAAAGGTGCTACCATATTAGCCTCTGATTATATGGATATTTGTGGGCTGGTTGCTAAACTCATCTAAGCGATCAACAAACCTAAAACAGATGAAATTATGAAATGTAGGAATGTTACCATCAAGAGCTCCTTGATTTCTGGGTTTTATCTCCCTTTTTTGCGAGTGGGTGTGTTTCTAAGAAATGATTTTGCTCTTTTCTTGCTTATTTTCCTTTCACCTGTTCACTTTGCTGATGAACATGTACTGCAGTTGGAAAGTTAGCCTGACCTATAAACAGTAAGGCTAACTGTGGGCACTGCCAACTAAAACGTTAGTTGTGCTAACCGTGAAGCGCCAATCATAAACTTTAGTTTAACTTAATTGCATTACGTTTGTTAAAGTAATAAATGAAAAAATTAGCTCCTCTGTTGGCACATTAGTGGATTAGCAGAAGTGTGCCCTTCGCTGCTTATAGCCAGTTTTTTGATCACATCCTTGAAGGTTCAGTGTTATTTTCTAGTAAATCCAAATGGATGTTGCAGTCCTAATTCTGGTTAATTTGCCCTTACGCTTTCGTGTGGCTTTCTGGTTTTGGTTGTTTTATATTCGACTTTTTAGGGTTTAAAACGGTGCTTTGTGCCACTGTTCCTTACTTATTGTGTTTATACTCTCTGGGAGAACGGTTTGTACCCACTTTGACAATCAACGACATTGCTATAGTTTAGTCATGGTTTACTTTAAGAAAACGAGAATCTATGACTTCAGTAAAAATAAAAATAAATAAACATTCTTAATGTCACCCTCAGGGATCGTAACCAAAATAGAGTTAAGATACATTTTTGGATAATAATTCACAACTGAATTCAATTGCACACAATATTTTGACTTTTTTAAGAGCATTTATCTCTATAATTGGACATTGTCTGCAAAATGGGTTCTTTATAAGGTCTTGTGGTACAGCTTACCGTATTAAATGGCTGCACAATTTCTTGCTAAACTGGAAAGCTAGCCAGTTGCTCTCAGCATGTGACTTAATCCTGTGAAGCTTTTTTGTTACGAGCAAAAGATATGATGATGAGAGTTTGAAACCTTGAGATTTCTATTTTCAAGTAAAACAGGAAGTAGTTCTTGAGTTCACCTCCTGCGCCAAAATATTCTGAACGCACTGCAACTGGCAAAACTGTCGGTTGCTAATGATGCTAGAATTCGCGTACAGTCAAAAGGATAATTTTAAAATCAGAGACATTTAGGCTGATGAATCCTGAACAATTCTACGCCTCAAATAAAGGCCATTGTTAGCGTGGAGATTTTTTGTTTTTTTTTGTTGTTGTTTTTTTTACAAAAGTCCCATTGTTATTTTGGGGAGTTTAGGTTTCAGACTGCTACATTTCCCCTTTTTTATATAAAAGACAACAGAATTTAGCAACAAAATCTGTCTTAAAGAGGAGCTGACTTCGTTTTTTTTCCCCCTTAAGAACTTCACCTTCAGTGCAGTCTCTCTTGGAGGCTCAGTTTCACTTTGGGCGCACATTCATAACAATAGAGGGCATTTTGGTCCAACTGAGCTCGAAATAAAAGGAGCAGTTAGAGTTTCACTTCCAGAGTCAGAGAAAGTGAGCAAAGGAGGGAGAGACCGTCGCAGGGAGAAAACAAACTCGCAGGGGCTCGTTGAATTATGGGTAAAGACAGCTGAGGCTAACCAGGTTTGGTTTCCACGGTGCAGTGGGGGGCTTATTGGAAAACAGAAAGTCTATGACTCAGCCCTGCTTTCAAGGAGACTCTCAGCCAGTCGACTCTCTCTCTCTTTCTCTCTCTCTTTCTCTCTCTCTTTCTCTCTCTTTTTCTCTCTCTCACCTCAGAAATTCAACAAAAACACATGCCATTGAATATGAAGGAGAACACCTTCAAAAACATAAAACCCAAAGGTTCAATATGGTCGTGAAAATGTTCCACGTATTCTTCGCTTTTAAAGCCAAAAGGGGAGGCGGCTGGGGCGTAGAGGAGCGAGAGGAGGGATCTGTCCTCACATTTGCTATCAATTTAAGGCACTGAAAATAAGCACCAGGTTTCACTGGAGCTGAGCAGAACACCAGGAATGTTTTTCTATATAAAACCGAAGGGAGGGGTAGGAAGAGAGAGAGAGGAAGAGAGAAAATCTCAATATGTTTAATAAGTTGGATTCAAATAGTTTGACAAATCGGAAAAACAAAAATATCCAGAGAGGAGCTGTGTGGCTAGTTTACAACAGCACCTTGGCACCAGATGTAAAGAGGCTGTAGTTTGACAGCTTGTGGGCCAAAAGCGAAGCAGATTGTGAGTCACGATGACCGCGTGACCCTTTTTCAAAGGGACAGACAGTTTGACAATCGGGTTCCTGAGCTGGAAGTGGGTTTCGAGTGTAATCAGGGTAGTTCAGGGACACACATATGTACAGTGGAGGGGAAAAAAACTTGACACGTGCATTTGCACACATCTGCGGAGGAACAGCAATTACCTGCATGTAGTTGTCAGGGGTTTTCATAACATGCTCTGCATACTTGACGCTCCACTTGGGTGTGTGTAATGGTGTAAGTGGGCTTGGTGGAGACCGGAGACTCCCAAAGCGGGCTGACTAGGCACAACGGATGAGAAAGGGCGGGGGTTATTTTTTTGGGAAAATAATCAATAGCTCTAAATTTGAGCAGCAACCCGGCCCTTTCACTGTCTGGGACATGGATTTAACAGCACTAGTTAAATCTGTGCTACTTTAAACTTAAAACTTGAGAAATTGGGGAACCTTAAAAAAAAAAAAAAACCCAACATGTTCACTCAGACTTGTTTTTTTTTTATTGTGGGTTGTTTTACTTTATGACATTACAAGTCACAGTAGTGACTTGTTACAGTAGTGTTTAACAGTGGAGTTTAAAGAAAATTTTATATTGGTGAACAAGCAGCATCATGAAGACCAGGGAACAAGGAGAAATGTATGGAGACGTTTAAAGCATAGTTAGGTCACAAAACAGTATCCCAAACGTTGAACATTTCCTTCAGTACTGTCAATCAGTCATTTGAAAATGGAAACAATATGACCCAACTGCAAATCTATCAAGATATGGTCATTCACCTATTGACCCTTCGCAACTACGTCAATCATGTGAGGTGCCAGGCCAGACAAAATTCATGGTAGTATTAAACATAGCAGCTGCGATTGTTCAAGTTCAGCTAAGTTGTCTGTGGAAGTAGCATACCTAGTTGCAGCTCATGTACAACGCTATTTACAAAAGTTTGAAATAGCTAGCTTAGAAACCGACCGATACCTTTTCCCTCCTGATGTTCCTTGATCTGATAAAATTGTAGACTTTGCCTGAATTCATGCCACATGATTTATACCTCTATGTCATAAACAATGTTTCCTCTTACACCGGACATAAAAGTTACTAAACTCTAAATGCTAGGCAATATTTTTTGCATATGGTATGACTATGGGACCTTTTCTCCATGGTTACCAATAATTAGAAGCATGCATTCTCCATAATACGATATCTGATTGCATCTTACTAATCTTATTTGCTGTTGAAGCATATGTAGTTAATATTCATATCTTGTAAAAGGGTTCGCTGCAAATTTGTGAATACACGGGGGGCTACCAGTCTTTATGATTGAGAGCTGTTATCCATTGCCATCTTCTTTTCTCAACATAAGATTTACGACAAAATCACAAGTTTGGTTTGTTTGTGAAATCAACTGAATAAAAGCGATATCAGGCTACCAAGTGACTGTTTTACAGAAGTTAGTGTGCACATAGGTTGTTTTGACGTTTGTCATGGCGAAGTGGAACGCTCTCTGAAGACTGTGATGTCACGTGTAAAGGGCCAATACTGACAGGTCAAGCAAGGAGAGAATTACCCAGAGAAGCAGCCAAAAGGCCTGTGGTAACAGGACAACATTGAGAAATCTGGACTGAAGAAAGAAGGAGACGACCCATTTGTAGTATCCCACAAGCCATGAAAAATTCACAGCAAACCTCTCATTAGAGACATGTCCCAAAAGACCCTTAGCTGTAATGGCATTGAAAGAGTGTCCAACAGAGGACTAGCTCAAAGGGCTTAATACAGATTCTTGCTACACTTGACAATTTTTCTTTTATTTTGGAAGTTTTCCTTCCCCTTTACAGATACTAACTACTCTGTATTGATCTGTCACATCAAATCCCAATGAATACCATTGAAGTTTGTTGTACCGAGACAAAATGTTCAAAGTTCTAACAGAGTTGAAAGTTCCTGAAACACCAAAGATGTCACTGCGGTCCTTCACGGAAGACTGGATTAACTTGTTGAGTCAAGTGGCTAACAAAGCTCCTCTACACTGGTCTTTTCGTTCACAATGTAACGTTCCTTTGTCAATAGAAAGTTGGGGTCGAAACAAGTCGGGAGTTGAGGAGAAAGAAAACCAGAGAGCAGGAAAGGGGGGAGTTGAGAGACAGACCAGATGTGTCTTTTGTTTGGATTTGAACTAAGCGGAAAGGAAGGGTGTAGGAGTCAGGAGGCGAGCTTTGCAGGGAGGAGAAGAAGTGGGAGTGAGGGAGCTTCTCTTCTTTTTTTTTAATTCGGGTAGGACGGTGCTGAAACCAAAGCTTTCAAAGCAGAGCGCCTGTAGGCTGGGGCGAGAGGGGGCTGCCCCATACAGTATGTGATTACCTACCAGCAAAACCACATTCATTATACTAATTGCTACAATAGTCCCAGTGGTTGGGGGGCTGAAAAAGGGGGATGACGGCGAGAGGGTGCTGCATTGTTAACATTTGTTAGGCTCATTGACTCCAGAATTCATGGTGTCTGTCATTATAGGTTGCTGGGATATTCTCCAGGGCCTGCACTTACAGAGAAACTGATAATCTGGAGGTCGAGCTGAAGCCCTGCTTCCTCTAAATCTCATGAAACCTACAGCAACCCCCCTCACATACCCAGCAGACCAAGCAAACGGGGTGCAAGTGCACATGTTTAGCATGTGGTATGCATTTAGTTCCCGCCGCCCTCATTCCCAGAGACTCGTATTAACCATAACATAACCATAGCGGAAAAGATTGAAATGATTGAAAGACGAGGCCTTTCTGGCATCTTGCTGCACAAAACAGGCTTGTTTCCAGCAGCTTGTGTCAATATTTCACTCGGTGGATGTGCGTGCCCGGTGTACGGTAGAGAGCTCTGAGCAGATGACTGATATGACAGTTAGAACATGTGCGATGATGAGCACACAGAGATTCACGCAGCTCAGTCTGCTAAGTGTCGAGAGCCCACATCAACCCAGCTGGAGCAAGGGGAGGGAAGTGGCGCTTACCAGTTGTGATTACCAATATGGCCGACAGTTGTTTGTGTAGCATTTGCAGCACATCATTGAATTCTCAAGTACACTGTCGCAAAAAACAAAGGACCGAGTGATGAAACCTACTTTCTTCTTGGAGTGTGTCTACCTCTGTTGGACAGGTCTCAACTTTATCCACAACCAACTGCTTCTTTGGTTGTGGATGTATTTTTACCCTTTGTCTGAACAAGCAGACTTCAATCTCAGTGTTGGAGCCAAAGAAAGTCACAGATTTCAGTTCCACAGAGTCAAGGGAAAGAAATGGTCCCAAACACTTTAGTTTGCGGTTTGAAATCCTTCCTTCTTGTGACAAGAAGAATCTCATTGTCCGCCAAAATCTTGAGCACGTTGTAACCACTGTTTTTTACATCTGGGGATTGAGATCCTGATGTCCAGATGTCATATTGAAGTCAGGCGTAAAATCTCTTCAGGGTCAGTCTGGACTTAAAGTACTCAAACCCCTTTAAATTGATCACATTTTGTCACGTTACAATTACTCAAGTAAAAACCAGTCCCTTGTTCTAGGCTCTGATTTGTACAGATGGTCTCGACCCTTGGCTTTTGAGAAACGATTGCTTGGTAGAGTCGTGGACTCTGTTGAAATTTTAAACATTTGTATCTGATTTTACCCAATCGCTAACATTTGGCTGTTATGTAGATAATGCTTCAGTTCTATGAAGCTTACCGGAAGTTGGGTGCGCTGTAAACAACAATAGCAGGGTTGTAAACCCTGTTAGGAGTACAGCCACGACATCTTTGCCATCAATAAAATGTCTTGGAACATTCCTCTTTCTCTGACTTTGACTGCTGAATATTTGAAAGCTTGGCCAACACAGACTTGAATGGCTTTGCTCACTTCCACCGCCAAACTACAACTCTACATAGGCAGAAAACAGCATAGAAAATTAATGTCATCGTTCACAACTCCTACTAATTTTTGCTGATTGTCCCTGTTTAAATTGAACCTGAGAAATCAAACTCGATAGGAGGAAATCCCATTGAGGCACTGAATGGAAATGAGAATCAAGAGAAATTGCATAGGAAGGAAATGCCCAGCCTAGGTCCCAACTGTAAACTTCAAGGCTTTTCATTTAGATTTGATGTGGTAAACCAATACACGGTGGCTCATAATTATAGTGGAAGTGAAAATATAGTTTTCCACTTCCATTATAATTTTTCACAGTGTTTTAATTAAACCATTTGGTTTAATTAAAACTGCTACTTTTTGCTCTTCCATGTTTGTTAAAGACTCAACTGCAGTCAGATTGGCATGTTTTAAAGCTTGCAACAGATTCTTAATTGGATTCAGTCTTTTGGACTTTGACTGGACCATTCTTATTCATAAGTGTTCAGAGCGAAGCTGGGTGTTAGTTTTCCAACAAGTACACAAATTGGTACAATCTTATAACTCTTTGCTGTTCTGTCAAAACAAGAATTCTCAGTCTTTGGTAAGAAAGGTATGATAGTTCTACCAGACCTTTATGTTCTGGTAGAAGAATCACTGAGTCCTAAGGGTCAATACAGAACATTTTAAGCTTTGGAGGACAAGCTTAATTAGAAAAGGCTTAAGCTATGTTTTGATCCGACATTTCTTGTTGTGGGTCAAGACTGAAACTCACTGCTGTACACTTTGACACTGTAAAACATACTCTCATGTACTCACAGTTATTGGAAAAATGTAGAAAAAATTTTGTTTTTGCTGCCTAATCCTCATTGTCTGGTTTGTAAGACATCAACTCATCCATCCAGATATTTACTGGTTTCTTCAGAGATTAGATAACAAACAACAGATCATTCAATAAAACGTTATTTCTAGTCTCATTCTCCATAGACTACATTATTTATGACACATTCTGAAGTTGAAATGCAATACAGGAGCTATAGTGAAGGATTCCGGTAGGTTGTTCTTCCCCTTGTCTACACCTCCCTGCCTTTGTTGAAGTTACAACTCTTGGGACGAGCAGAGACCCAGGAAGAGAGAGTCTGGCCAAGATGGCTGCTCCCTGCTCTCCTTGCCAAAGTAAATGAGCAACTCCAACCCACTCTCTTGGAATGGGTATCTGATGCAGTCGCAGGCCAAAGTTGGAAGGGAATTCCTTCGTTTTTGCTGGGTAAAGGTCACGCTCGCTGCTCTTGATTTACCTGCGGTTATTCTTTTGCACAAGTTTTGGGCGCGCTCGCGCGACCCGTCAACATGGCTGATGACAGATTCTTGTCAACTGCGTTGGCAGGGTCAGAAATAGACACCGGGTTATGGGAAGAACTGAGGGCTCAAGTGTGGTAGAATAAAGCTGGTATAATAAAAGTGCCATGGGCCGGCTCGCTGACTGGAGGCTGACAACCTCCAGATGATATTACATTTCCTTATCCAGGCACATCACGCTCATCAAACTGCAGCAACCCCCTCAGTCCCCACCTCAAACTTCCATCCACCCATGCAGGCCTGCCTGGGTGAATATTCCCAGGGTCAAAACTAAACCGCAGGAGCCTGAGTAATCGGACCACACACAAATGGAGAGGAGGAAAGCGGTTAATACAGCAGTGTAACACTGTAGGGCAGCAAGGAGGACAGGAGAGCTGAGCCGAGGTCCCGGGTGAGAGTGCTTGGCGCATGGACGGAAATCTTTGAGATCCGGGAGGAGAAATAAAAATAGAGCCGGAGGAAGAGAGCGACATAACAAGACCAATGGGGCTAATTAGGACGATGAATTCTAGGAAAAAGCTCAGCAGGACAAGTTCAGTGGAAAATATCCTGTAACCCGGCAGAATGCGATCAAAAATGGTGGAAAACCAAACGTTCTTGCGAAGACAGACCCCGAGGCTGGCTGGAGAAACTTTACACAACCAAAGAAAAATCTATAACATACTGTACACTGGATTCATGTACTCTTTCCGGCTCCAATGTCCGACTTCCTAACCAGACGGCCAGACAGAGATTTAAAGGGGAGCGTCAAAAGCAAATGAGGTGGATTAGGAGAGCTGCCAACAGATGGAATATCATCTCTCCTGCCCCAACACTGACCTGTTAGCATGACTTGACACAAGGGGTGCACAGATAAATCGGCCTGCTGATAAATCGTCCACAATTTTCTTAATTTTGAGAGCTCAGTAATTGACTGTTATTTATATAAGAAACAGATCTCATCTACAAATGTGTGAAAAGCCGGAAGGGTAGAGGTCACATTTGTAAAGATCGGTGATCAGCCAGAAAACTGCAATCAGTACATCGCTACATGAAACTCATGGTTGACAGCCATGAGACTGTCATAATAATAATAATAATAATAATCTTCAGTCAGAGGCTTCTTCAGATTGCAAAACTGACTGCTAATGGAGATCCTTCCTGCCCATGGCCATTCAGAATGGCTTGAATACTTGGAGGTTAGGAGCTACAAACATTTTTAATTTCCTTTGCGATAAATACGGTATTTTTGAAACTGAATTAAATTGAATATTTAGAGAAGTATCCAATTTAAAATTATCCATTACTTTGTTTACATCAGTAGCTGCACTTCCATTACAAATGTGCATAAAACTTTGCCAATATCCCACTAATTTGAAAAAAAAAAAAAACTCCACAGTTTCGCAATTGCGGTGTTTGCATGAAATAAGAAGCTAAAATCCTGCATGAATATGTTTGTTCATGCAGTAAGTTGTTAAAAAACAACATCCTCCTACCACTGTTGTCTTTTTCATACTTTCTGCCAGTAGTAACAACTGGTTGTTGATCACATGACTCGTGTGACGCGAAGAAAATGTTTCCATTGCAGTTTTGCGAAATAAACCTCATGGTAGCGTAAAAACCTTTCAGCGAAAAACATGAGTTGTTTTCAAAATTGTCATACTTCCATAGCAATTTTGGATTTTCAATTTGCGCAATTATATAATCAATAGAAACACAGTTTATGATATAAATCATTAATAAAGATAATAAAAGTTTGTTGTTGGTATGAATAAACATGAAGAGTTTGAACAAACTGTACAAAGTTTAAAAAATATAAATTGATTTCCTGCATTTTTTTTCTTTCCTGTGTATTTATAGTCACACTTATCGTTTTCTGGTAGCCACGCAACAACGAAAGTAAGTCTGAGTATGTTGTCCTCTAAGCTACACACACATGACTCCTGCTTGTCGGGCAGAAACCCGTTGCTCTGTATTCATGGTGATCATGAACCCAGAAACAGATGCAGAGTTCTCCTGTAGTGTTTGTAAGTTTTAGTGTACATGGCGCTTTGTGTCAGCGGTGACTTGTCCCCCTCTCCCCAACCAGTCCTCCCATTCCACGCTCCTCAGATCCTTTTATATTTTTGTGTGGCACGAGGGGCTTCCATGCGGGGTGCATTTGAAGTGGCTTCTGGGAGGCCCCGGAGCGTGCTGCGGGGGTCAGGGGTTACAACAACTGGGCCTCCCAGGAACACTTCTCCAGCCCCCTTAAATCCTGTTAACCCACACGTTCACTTCTGTTTTCATATGCGGCTACAGATCACTTCCAGACACACCCTCACCCCAAGCAGACATCTTCACTTTTAAACTCTAAACCATCATCATCATCCTCATCGTTGTGTCATTGCACACCCGTGGTCCTTGAATGGGCCTTTGTGTTTCCTGTCACATTGTGTTTTTGGTTTTTTGTTCTCCTCCCTCTAACACACGCAGATCTGTCATCCGCTCAGCGAGGTGTGAAATTACACCGCCATCCACTTCACCTAGCAGAGGCCAGCCGAGTGACTCAGATCCTCGGAAACGCTCACTGAATGCGATTATCCACGACACACCGTGCACCCGTTTCGTCGCTGCGCGGTAGATTCCTATCTGGGTTTGCAGCATCGCCCCTCCAACCCTTCCCGCTCCGAGTTCAACATCTGTTTCCAGTGAAGGCCAAAAAGAAAAAGGGAATGTTTAACTCTTAAAATTAATTAGCGCATTACCAAATGCTTGAGTTAGAGTCCCCCCACCACACACACTAACCCAGTTAGCCTGCCTCACTGAGCCCCTCGTTCACTCCCCTCATTGCGTCTTGCAGGCCCACAGTTCTCCACCTCCCTGGGGACCGGTTTATCACCCAGGACCAATTAGAGCAGGAAGTGAGGTCGCTGACCCACCGTCAGGCCTCATGAGCTCCCTGTAACCTGACAGGGGCCATGCCACCACCACAGAGAATGTACAGGGGCCGGGGCAGAAAGCAGTAAAGTGGGGCCCCAAGGTTCAATGCTCTGTTGCTGTTTGAAGACAGAAAATACTTATTTCCTCAAGTTGTCATCAGTCAGTCCATCAGTCCGTTCATTTGTCCATCCTTCCATCAAACCATCCCTTCATAAGTCCAATCACCTGTCCATTCATCCATCCACCCCTGTTTCTGTCCAAACATCCATCCATTCATCTGTCCATTTAGATAGATGATCAGGCTTTCATCTATCCAGTGCTATGTATTCCACTGATAAAGCGCCATACAAGTACAGATCATTTACCACTTACCATCCATTTAGTCACCTATACGGGTTCCAAATTTAAAACCCTCACCACTGTAGAAATATCTAAAATAAAGTTGCAATCTTCACCTCAAAATACCCTAAAAAGAACAGCAGTCTATGGAAATGTGACTGTGGAAAGGGAATTTAAATTCTTGAATGCAAAATGTGGAGGAACCCAACCGTTTTTATTACTTTTGTTGTTGCGTGGCTACCAGGGTTCATGATCACCATGAATACAGAGCAACGGGTTTCTGCCCGACAAGCAGGAGTCATGTGTGTGTAGCTTAGAGGACAACATACTCAGACTTACTTTTGTTGTAAAAAGTCACACTTACCAGAAAACGATAAGTGTGACTATAAATACACAGGAAAGAAAAAAAATACAGGAAATCAATTTGTATTTTTTAAACTTTGTACAGTCATACCAACAAAAAACTTTTATTAACTTTGTTAAGGATTTATGTCATAAACTGTGTTTCTCTTCTCTCTCCTGGTGGCGTTCCTCTTGGAACTTTTCTCGGACAAACATATTCAGGGAAATCGAACTTTAGTTTTTTCTTATCAGAATTAATTGTGGTATCTCTTTGACTGCAATCTAACACCTGCCTACGTTTTCCTTCAATTTTAATAAGTCAATGAAGCAATATGCAGAATCACAATACGAACGTGATAATTATATGGCTATAATTATCACAAATTGTTTTTAACTTTGCTACTTTCCTTTCGATTTATCCAGAGTATTGAACACAGTTTAAAGAAAAGGAATCAGGGACCAGCCAGAGCAAAGACAAAGAGAAAAGCCAAAGACTGTAAACCTATGATGAGAATAGGGTTGAACCAACCCCAGCTGACTCACATACCGACAGGGCTAAAGTCAACACTGTCGGACTGTCAAAATCTAATTTAGCAGGAAGGTTAAAACTTTGACTTCCTGGTGGTTCTCTATAGAATCCATCCTGCGCTCACTAAGCCCTATTACTTCTACAAGCAACGGCCTGGACCGAAAGTGAAACCTGAGAGGCTGGGAGCACTTTGTGGTGTGGCCTCTGTGGTCTTACACTAACACACAGCCTCTTGTAAACTTAGTCGCATTTCTATTTATCATTCAGCCATTGTCAACCATTTCAATTATCTCTATGGTAATCTCAGAGGAGTTACTCTCACCTGACAGATCTCACTTCATTAAATTGTTTTGTGCGTATTTCTACAAGGAGGTAGAAATTACTTTTAATGACATTCTGAGCGTGAATACATCTTGTTGTTGAATATGTAAGTCATGTGATGTAAAAAAAAAAATAAAAAATGAAATTCTGTTGCAGTTTTGTGAAATGAACCAATTTTTATATGGCTAAGAAAACCACCTCATCTAGCGCCAAAACTTTTTATCATAAAACAAGATTTTTTGAAATTGTCATGTTTCTATTAAGTGAATAGAGTTTCAAAATATTAATATCAGAACAATATTAAAATCCATCATATGATTTATCTGGTATATCTTGTTTCTGTCAGTATGTGCGAACTGGTAGTTGCTAACGATGCTAACATTTAGTCTGCTTTGTAGCTTCCTATAGTGGCTAAACTAAAGGGCTATTTCAACTTTGTTCTTTTGACTTGGGCAGATTAAGCCTGACAGTTTTCAAAAGTATTTCCAAAGCTTTTACTTGGCATTGTGTGATGTTTTTGTCAGTTTTGTTTGCACCAAAGGGTACAATGTGATAGTCATGTGACGCTCCCTAATTTTACAGTTGAACTTGAGCGGAACAAACTGCAGTGAATGCCCTATGATTTTAATGGTTTTCCTTTTTTTCTTTTCTTTCATGTCTACTTCTGCTGACCCAACGTTGCCTCAACAATAGGTAAGATTTTTCTGTTCAAATAAATCTACTTGTTTTTTGTTTATAAAAACATTTCAGATTTCTCCTGAGTAAATTAGCTAGTGACTCAAATCTGTGTCGTTGTAAAACAAATTGTGTGTGTCGTGTGTTTTTGTGGCGAGCGCTTGCTTTAAAGGAAATGACATTTACTATTTTTATTGTTGTCTGGACATAATTCTCATGTTGGCATAGTTTGTAACTTAAAATATTAAATTTTATAGTTAACTTTTTATAATTGGATTGCGGTAACACAATAAAGTAGCTTAAGTGTTACAAAGGTTGTGGCCATGTTGGTTGTATGTAATAATGTCCATAAGTAGGAGAATGTCTGACATTCATTAAGTCATGGTTGTTGGTACCAAACCGTCCTCAGCCTGTGACAAAGGAAACATTTCTCTCCAGCCTATTTCCCTTGATTGGCCAGAGGATTTCTTTACTTTGTACAAAGATGAGACATTTACCATAGACTGTATCATGGATTATCCCCAGTGAGAAGTGGGAGACAAGCCTCAGGTCTCTGAGGTCCATTTATTATCCCTCTGTCGTGGCTGGAGACTTAATTCTCAGTCACACCCACAAGGAGTTCTTGCCTGGTAGAATCTTACTCTACCAGGCAAGAACTGGTAGAGTAAGTCGGAGGTTCCTATTGGGTTTCCATCCAGTCAGCTTCTTATTTGGGTCGAGGGATTAGAGCTTTCTTTCCGACCTCTAAGGAAATTTAATGAATCGTCTTCGAGAATGGTGCAAATCGATGTTCTGTGGAAGACCTGGAAAAAGTTGGGTACAAAGTGCCATAAACTACGCAATATTAAAAATAATATAAAAAAAAAGGGCTGTCATCAGGCAATCGACAAACTGTTGATTGCCTGATGACATCTGTTCCCAAAACCAGATTTCTAATTTCCAATTAGCTGCCTTACAAGCCGTGGCTTGTTCTTTAAAACATATCAACGGAGGGAGAAACTATACATCAGAATGCATGTAATGTGCAAAATTTCTGTTATTCACATGAATTTGTCCCTCCCATTTTCGAATGGGGTCTTGAATTATGATCTAGTAGCCAGTCACAAACAGTTGCGTCTCAGAAAATTCGACACAGCGCCACACAGGAGAGTCACGTTCTGTTGACTTTCTTTTACCAACTGTGGAATCGAAAACAATGGCTGAAAACTTTGAGTCTTCCTCCCTCAGTAACAACTTGCACTTTGAAGAGGGTCTAAATGTGCTTGTCGCACTTCGAGATGATGCGTTCACTAATTGGAAAAAGATAAATCACTTTGTTTTTATCATTTAAGGAGTTTCATAACTTTTAGCAGGCTATATCTTCATAGCTTAGAGATGCAATAACGCACTTTGGATGAAACTCTGTCATTGTCTTGTACTCTATGGTCCAAACTCACTCCTCCTCTCCTTCTGTTAAGTCTTGACAACGGCCCCTTAATTTACTATCACTTCATATTTTTATCACCTCTCTCTCCACCTCCTCTTCGTACCTTTTTCTGCATCCATGTTTGCTGCCCTCCTCTGTAGCTCTCATGACTCCTCCTCTGTAACATTTGCTTAATCTCTGCTCTCAAGATCTCTGCTTCTTTTCTCCTCCCTCTACACCCCCCTCACCTCCTCCACCCCGCTCTTCCTCCCAGCCCAGTTCTGTTTGGGCCTGTTTACCTCGATCGTTCCACCAGATGGTTTGTGTTAAAACTCAACGTTTGACAGCTTGGCTTTTTTTTTTTTCTTTTCTTTTTTTTTTCCCTGATATTATTTTAATGTTGGGGAATTGCTCAGACCTGGGAGAACACAGATGAAGGACAAGCAGGGGGTATAAAGGAAATTAAAATATGAAAAACCCTGATGTATTGAAAGCAATTATTCTGTCAAGCAAGGGGCAGCAGTCGTCATTGGGCCCGTTCTGGTTTGGTTCCCTGTTTTTTTTTTTTTTCTTTCCCTTTTAATACAGGCATATATAATGTAATATTGATTCGAATCACATCTGTTTGGGTGATTTCATCGCCCCCCCCGCTCCCTCTGCTCCATGTCTTTTGGAAGGGAGTACGGCCCCTGCCTGCCAGAAATAATTGCTTGTTTTGCTGGTATTTACTAAAATCTGTCATAGATGGAGACAGAAAATGAATGAATAAGATCTTGAAAAGAAAAAAGTGAGGAAAAAGAAAGATGAGAGCACGTGACTCCTTCTGGCGGGTGGAATTTATCATCATGAGCTCTGGAAGTGAAGGCGCCATCCTGTTGTCTCCGGGTTTCAGACGTGTGTCCTGAAGTAAAGAAAGGAAGTAGTTTCTCAGTTTAAGGAAATTGCAATTTGTATTGTTTTTTTTTTTTATATATATATTTAAATTCTTACTTTGAGAATATTGGTGGACATCCACTCTAAGATATAGATAGTAGAGTTGTTGAGATACAAACATTTCATACTTGATACCTATACTAGGAAAAATACTTTTTAAGTCTGCGGCATAAATACTATGCTAGACCTGGGAAAATCCCCGACATCACATTCGCTATTATAAATAAACGTTTTGGAAATACATATTTTTTTTATGATTCAGAATCAAAACAAAATGTCATAAAATTAGCATAGAATATTATCACTAAGTATAATATATATATTAAATATAATATATATGTTATAATATATATTAAGTGGTTATTAAAGCCTGTGCAAAATGTCCTGCTGTTTGCTACATATCGAAACCCGATCCTATGACACAGAAGTTCCACATGCCGGGTTCCTGAATCCAAAAAATTGGACTACTAAATGTCCAAAACTGCCAAGGGAGGATATGACCAGCACCCAAAACAGGTATCTTTAGCTTAAACTATTTGTGTGTTTCCATCAATGCCTAATAATTTCTCTTGGGATTGTGTACTTCACTTGTTGATTTGTACTTTTCACTGTATTTGGAATGGCTTCCTCTTCATTGATCTGCCAGACAGTTCTTCTGAGAGATAAAACTGCTTAGCGACGTGGCGTTTAGTCTGTAAAAGACCGGAGCTTGCAGGTTTGACCTCCTTCTAGCTGAGTATTTAATCATGCGCCGTTGCCGTTTGATTCGCAGTGTGTTGACTGTCTCCTGAGCAGCATTAGCCTGATTATCTCGCCGCTTGTTTGTCAGGGAGGCTCCGTTCTGCGGCCCGGCGCTCTGGCCTCTGCCTGTGCACATTTCCCACCGTCTGCCTCCTCCTCCTCTTCTTCTCCTCCACTCGTCCTGTTTCCTTTCCCTCCTTCGCTCGGTTAGTTCCCTCCCTGAAGAACCGCAAACAATAAACCCTCTGTTACGCTGAACCTCCTCACGTGTTCCCCCCCTCTCCCCCTTCTCTCTGCTTCTCTTCCCACCCCTCCCCAGTTCTGTCTCTTACTCACTTGTTGCTTGCTCTATCTCCCTCCTAGCTGTTTGGGTTCGGTCTTCGGTCTGTTGCTCATGTCCCTTGGGTGATTTGGGACTTGTTTGTGGGCTTGGACTCTACGCTAGCACGACGATGACACACACACACAAACTTGGTCAGGCTGCTTCCACTCCAAGCCAATGACAGCAGTGCTTAGTATCTCGAAACACTTGTTAGACTTTGTGGACGGAGGGTGTGTTTGCGTGCGTGTTTAACTGGTTCAGTTCGCCACTCGTCGCAGCGCCACAAGCAGCGGCAGGAACAGCAGCGTCGGGACAGAAAACAGATGTTGGCCTAATCTTCCCCCTAATGAGATTGGTCCCTCATTCCTACCATTTTATGGAAGCTGCAAGCTGGCAGCTCTTTATGAGAGAACAACCAGTAAGACAGAGTGCAGCCTAAGACAAGTGTAGCGGCGTAGAGGAAGGGTTTTATTTGCAGATAGTTCATCAGACAGTTAAACGTGCCGGTAGACCAAGCATTAAGTGGGCACTAGCTGGTAACGAGGAGGTAGGGTCACAAAAGATATGCGGGATGCAGAAGGCGAAGAGTCCGTCACCGGTCAATTAGATTTGTGCACCGTCCAGCGAAGTTGGCTCAATTCTCTAGATTAAAGTCATCGCTGGTTTCTCGGACCACTAAACCGCTTCACTTTTCCAATCTGGTGAAATTCATTACACGCTATCCAGGCTTTGCCACGGCCGATTGTCTTCCATGGCAACAAATTAAGCGTTGGTGAAAGCATCCATGACAGTAACATTGTTTTGTTGATTGTCTAGATTATCTTGCCGCTCACAGATTTCACACTGTGATCTCTATGCAGGCAAAACTTGATCAGACACGCTAAATGTTTGACCTTGATTTTAGTTGAATTTATTTAGATTTCTCTATAATAATAAAAACTGACGGTGTTAAAAAAATCCTGCTGTCATTTATTATGTATATCTGAGGAGCAGAGGTGACGTCACAGTGTGTGTTCAAGAGCAATTGCTGTAAAAAAAAAAGAAAAAACAAGAAACAAAAGCAAACTGATTGCTAGTTGACTTTTTATGTGATTAGCATAATTTGCTGGATTAGCATTGTATATCTAAACACAAGTCTCTGTGTTTAAACACTCAAGAAAGCAGAACCCTATCTTAAAATGGATAAGTTCAAAAGGCAGTCAGCATTTCCAAATAACTGAGTTTTGAATCGTAAAAGAATAAGATGTTGCAACACTTCTCTAATACGTTTAACCTTCTTGCTATTCACTGACGTAAGCTTGTGGTCAATTTAATGCTTTGCTAGTTCAATAAAATGTTCCAAGGGCAGATACAAATCGACAGCGTCTCGTTGATAGGTATGAAATGACCAAAACCGCAAAAGTACAACTTGAACCCACTAAAATCTCTTTCTGTTGTAACAACCTGAATGAACACTCGTCATACCTCCCCTGAAAATACCAATGTGTTTTCAGATCAATTGCTAAAGCTTTTGTTCCCTCTTGATGTTCTTTTTAAATGCCTCGCTGGTGATAAAACTGCCAATCATTGAGCCTTCTTCCCACAGCAACAACGTCCACACCGAAGAGTCTTACAGTATGTGTGTGTGTTCATTGATTGAAAAAGGCTATAGAATTGTTGGGTTTCTGACAAGTCATGCTTAAAATTGGATAACTACAGTCACCAGTTGATTTCTCGGTGCATCTCAAAGCCATTAGCTAAGTTTCCAGTCAATCGTCATGCAGATTTTGAGCGAACATTTAAAATTTTGGGAAAAAGAGAAGAAAATGCGAATTGGGCGTGCTCGGTTGGTATGGAGTGAATCAACCTGGCTACGTAAAATGTAATTACGTCAGACGTTAACGTTACTTATGACTGTAATAAAGAAGGAAACGTTCGCTACGTCAGAACTTATTCAGCACACGTTTTTCCTCCTCCACTTTAGCGGGTTAGTGAACGTAAACACTTTTTTGAGAAATCGAGGATTGTATTTTAATTTTTGCCCTTTCCATTAACCTTTTCTCTCATGCGATATTTAAAAAAAAAAAAAAAACGTTGATGGAAACACGACCACTGCTGTTCTCTGAAGACACTGTCGTCTTCACTTTAAGGTGCTGTAATTCAGCCTCGCAGCTCCGGAAACTTAATTTGGTCTAGGCGGCACATTGTCCGTGCCGTATTTTTGTTTTACCCTCGTTTCTGTTACTCTTCATCTTTCTCCAGCGGGAACACACACATGCAGTAATAATAGACGGGTTAGAGTGCAGGGCCAACCTCTGGACAGTTTGTACAGAACGTTAGCATATGTCAAAGCTGGCTTATTGAACTTAGACCGCAGCTTGAAACAGCCCACTGCTAAGCACAGAGTGGCACAGAACTTGCTCTGGGGTTTGAGCAAGAAAAACAGACATATTTATACACTGCCATGCAGGCTCAGGCATATATCATATATCAAGATATATACGCTCAGATACATATGCAAAAGCATACACGCCGGGAAGGGTTACTCGGTGCGTTCTGCGAAAAGAATGACCTCATTTGAGCCATTTGGAGGCTGCAGGCTGAGTGAAAAGCACACAGGCAGAGAGAGGGATGATGGGAGGAGAAAGGCAAAATGTCACATGAGAGTTTGTCACGCATATTAATTTCTGTGTAAGCTGATAGGATCGCTGATGATCAGCTTTCATCTTGTGTACAATAATGACCTTAGTAAACGTACTTACCACATGGTGTTACACATGATTGCACAGGCCAGGGGACTGTCTTTTTTTTTTTTTTTTTTTTTTCATTTTTGTTTTGCATTTGTGTTTACCAAAGGCTAAAAGTCTGATCAGATTGTTTTTGTTTTTTTTTTTCCAGTCAATGTCTCATCAAGTTACAACAAAACACTTCTTTTTTTTTTCTAAATAAGCTTTGGGTAAAAGATTAGTTTTAAGCAGGAGGGGGGAATATGTAGCACTAGTTTAAATCAGCCACATGTAACTGTGCACATATACGCTTTTTCATTTTGCATCTGCACATGCTCTAAAATATGGTCAGTCCGTCCTGATTGGGCCCTTTCACATTCTGAAAATATCGAGCGGATCATTTCAGTAATTCAACTTTTGGGAAATAAAACTAAATTCAAGACCTCAAGTTTGATCTGCCAGGTCAGTAAGACCTGGAGTTCGTGCTGCCAGACGTCCTCTGAGGATACATGCCTCAAAAACGGGGGGAAAAAATATGATCAATTGTTTCATTCTGAGCTGAATGAGACAGCTGCGTATTTCATAGCAACTCCAAGTTCACAGTCTTGTGTTCATTATCCTTGGAGAACGCTGCCGTTTGGACATTTTCTTTTTATTTTACTTTTTTTAAGCATTCAGTCTTTGCTACTAACTTGTCGTCCTCTAAAATCAGAGAACAATCAGATAGAAAGTGTAGACAAGCATAGCTTTTGAGAAGAATATTTATTTTACAGTTCAGTCAGGGTGTGCCTCTTTTCTTTAGCTATTCAGGCAAAGAGAAAAAAGCAATCTTGCCGACCCCAAGTTAACTCCTGGTTGAGTTTTTTTTGTTGTTTTGTAAAGGGGGGGATATTAGGTCTTTTCATCTAATATTTATTATAAATTAGATCAATTGAGATGGTTCATTGACAGTATTGAGTCCTCTTTGGTTGCATTCACACAGTTAGTCTGTTTTATTCAAACTATAGTTAATTTGTCTAGAAAGTCTGGTTTGTTTGGAGAGGTTTGAACGTGCACCTACGTCTTGGTTCGGCTAAAGTGAACTTTGCCGTGGTTCGAATATATATGCGAATACCAAACGGACCAGAGACCGCTCCAAAAGCAGGAAGCAAACTGTAGCGCAGGAGATTCTGGGAAAATACAACCAAAACAAACAGGCTAGTCTAACACTAGCCAAAGAAATGATTCATGTTTTTTTTTTTTGCCAAGGACAAAAGAGAAATCCAATAACCACTAAAATCTCAATCTACTCCATTTTTGTTCGGATTTCGTGAGGAAGAAAATTGTGCACAGTGTCTTCTTCAGAGGCCTTCGTGTCATGTTCTTGGTGTAGCGCCGCCACAAGTAAGAGGAGGGAACAGGCTTTTTAAAGGGTTTGGTTTGCTTGACACAATGCATCGAATCAGATGTGAAAATAGTCAATGAACGATAGAATATGAACTATTTTGCACAACTTGTGCAATATGCAAAACAACATCATTCAGTAACAATGAGTTCAGCAAATGGAACGTTGCAGACTTAACTACCTGTTTGACCTGACTCTTTAGACATAGGGACTAGTGAGCAAATATCACAAGGAACATATATTCAAATACTGATTTTAGCTCTTTGTTATTCAACAAAATGTTTTTTTGTGGTTGGGTTATGACTTGAAGGATGAAGGATGCAATAAGCTTTGTAAGTGTTTACTGTTGTAAAGATCACACCGTCATCTGGTGGTCACGTTCCTGAATAAAGAAAACAGACATGACCCAAGGACCAAACCTTGAGGGACACCAGTTGAGAACATGTTGAAATCAGGTAGCTTAGAAAGAAACGTAATGATTTACAGTGCAGCTCCACCAGAGCTTGGAAAATCATCCCAAAAATGATTTTCCATAATACTTTAAATGGACGCGTTCAGCGCGTCCTACTTATTCTCCCCTGGTCTGATTTATAAACGACGAGGTCCATTATTCATTCAGAATGGATGATGAACAGACCGAGACCTGTTACCGTAACAACCGTTGTTCAGTTTTATGTTGTTTTTAGAGTCCAAAATGATCCTTAACGGAAACTCGGTGCCCCACAATCTGTGAACTGGCTTCAGATGATTTTCAGCTGCTTTTCTTCCCTTTTTGTTTTTACGTCACATATATCAGGACGAGAGGGGAAATGTTTCCTTGGAAACGGATGGACCATCACTCAAATAAAACCCTTAAGTCAGTCATGTACCATTCAAGTCTAGACAGTCCAGCTGGCATTAACATGTTCAAGACAAAACCGACTTAAAAAGAAACCCTTCTTGGAAAGCGTCTTTCTAGGATAATACATCACCACTCCGTCCTTTTCCCTTTTTCCGCTTAATTTATCTCCTTCTTTTCTGTCGTTACTCAATCTCTAACATTCCCCTGGTTCCTGTCTACTCGTCGCATTGTGTCTTAAATCTCTTTTCTTGTGAGATTTGTCTTATGGATGAAAACAGACTTTCTATAGACCAAAGAGGCTGTGTAGAATCAACACATCAGACAATCTTGCTGCTTTGCTCCACAAATTCTCTCTGACGCACACATGTGACTAAAACCGAAAGACAAATCCGTTGCATTAGGAGATGTTGCCTGTAGAAGGGGGAGTATGCTAACAAGTAAGGAAGTGAATAGCACTAAGGCTTCAAACCACAACTAGATGAGAACATGGATGACAATTTCTATCCTCTATGGCCTAAATAAATCTTCTGGGCATTAACTTTTTCTTCTTATGTGTGTTCATGTGTTTTGACATAAACTGAAGATGCATCAATGCTAATACTATCATCGAGTATCTGTTCGATTCCAAGTGCGTGTACTGGTATTCATAAAAGTGCTCAGATACTACTGGACCTAATATAAGCATGGTGGGAGCCTGCTTCCTTTCCCCATTAGTTTGCGTATAAGTGCTCCAACCCCCTAAGGGGCAGCAATGAGTCGAACAGAATGCCAGCCAAAAAATGGGGAAGAAGAATATATACAGTGGCAAAGCTGAACCAACCATTAAACGGCACCGTGACTTTTTTTTAAGGTACCAGTGACCTTTATTAGACAGCAATCCGACAGGAGGGGAGCAGAGGTATGCAACACCTTTTTTACGTCACGTATATCAGGGCAAGAGGGGAAATGTTTCTTTGGAAACGGATGGACCATCACACAAAAAACTGCCAACGATGGGAGTCGAACTCGAGACGGCTGCGCCTAGGTCTGTAGTCTAGGCGCAGCTACGGCAGCGTCACTTTGAACCAGCCGAGTAGTGGGGTTGCAGATACGTTAGCGGTGTGGAGTTATTTCCAGGAGAACGAAGGTGACAAAAGGTAAGGCTGACTGCAAATTATGTTCAGTAAAGTTGTCGAAAGAAGGAGGGGGGAAAAGCTTGCACTTTAAACACGAGTAATTTGATAAAACGTCTGAAAAACCAAGACGACGTCAGGTTCGAGCAATTTTTCTCAAACAGCAACAACCAACTTTGCAGCTCGCGCAGAAGCCCCCTCCTCATGCCCACCCCTCCCCATCCCCCCAAAAACACAACAAAACACGCAGGCTCTTACCCAGTACATTTGTCTTGTCGACCAGCCATTTCCCTTTGTTGATAATTTGATATTTTTGATGTCCTCTTTCTGTTTTGGAGCCGAGTATGAGAGTCCAGTCCGCCACCACATTATTGCATGAAGTTGGCTTCCGATTTGGGAAATGGCTAAAGGACGATTTTACCTGAATTTTCACAACTTGGAGTATTTTGAATCTTGTTTTAGTTTGAAAACTAAGATGCTTAAACCCTTAAAAGTTATTATTCTACAATACTGTGAATTTAAAACCAAGTATGTTTCTTTTGTGTGTGTGAAACCTTCACTAAAAGTAGGTTGTAAATGAATAATAATAATAAAAAAAAAATCAAGTTAATTCTGAGGAGTGAATTAGTACTATTATCGGTAAGTACTTCTACTCAGTCTTAAAAGTCTGGTGTCATCGCGTCCGTAAAATAAACAGAAAGACCCTCAAGTTTACCACAAAGTCAGCGAACATGTATGCAGCTAGCTAGGTAGCATACATACCCAGACACACATGCGCAGCTCGCCGTGGTGTCCTGAGTCTGTGTGGCCCAGTGCTGGGATGCAGAGTGAAGCAGGAAATGTGTGAGCCATGAAGGCATGTGTTTATGCTGGCTGCAGCCGCCCATCGCCAGCCAGAGGGAAAACAGACACCAGCATCGCTCCGTTTGCTCTCCAGCTCGCCGCGTCTCCTCCAAAAACCTTCGGCCTCGACGTGATCTCTTCTCACCTCGGCGGGATTTGTTTCCCTCCCGCACATGTTTCCCCGTTAATTTATTACTTTTCTGAACGTTTAATAATAACTGGCTGGAAGCTGCAAACACGAGACAAAGAAAGTCACTTAAAATCCTTTATTTTTAACTCCCCACAGCTGCAAAAATAGCCTCCGGTTGACACTTTTTATGGACTGACAGAGATAGTTTTGGTGATTACACATAAAATTGCATACATATTGAGGCATCGTTGACAAAACAAAAATAATAATAACCTTTGGTCCTAACAGAAAAATAAATTTAGGCAGGTTTGTCTAACTTGGCTGGGTTTCCCTGCATGGCTGGCTTCAGCTCTGAATCAACAGTTTGCTCGCATCAGGGCAATTTTTCCTCATGCTTTGGACAGTGAAAACCCCCGTCATTCTGTTGAAATGCTGTCAGTATTTCACAGCTTGTAAGACAGCTACATTAGCTTAATCATTGCCGTATGGTTCCTGTATGTGTGTGTGTGTGTGTGGTGACCCACAGCAGCAATGTTTGATTGGGATCTGCCCTCCATTTACAGTGTGGGGCTGGTGTGTAGTGCTGAGGGATAGTGAATAATTTTGTGAGTAATTTCAGAAAATTTATTACACCCTGAGCACATCACCCTCACCGGGAAGGGAAGGGTGGTGGTGGCAGCATCATGACAGAATCTTATTTGCGTTTATGTACTAACTAATCTCATGTTTTCACCAAGACTTTATGAAAAAGAGAAAGGTGTTTTCTGTCTAATCCTGTCGCAATAAACAACTAATCAGCCAATCACATTATAAATGAAATTGAACATTTCCATTCTGTTTATTACTTTTTGAAGAGCAATCTTGTCTACAGACACATAATCCATTTCATTTATGGTTTTGGTTGTATGTGTCTTGTGTTGGACATTTAAAATATCTTCCACTTCTACTGTCAAATGTCTTGTTTTTTTTTTCTTTTATAAAATTTAAGTTTTTTTGAAGTTTGTTCACCTTCATAGGGTGAACTTTGATTATTTTCCCATTATCAATATATTACTTCAAAATGGTCTCAAAACAACAATATTATTGTTTATCTCAATAATTTCTGGGACAACTGGCTGAATATTATTTTGGATATTTCTATTAGGTTTGTGACCAACTGATAAATCAGCCCTGAGTACCATAATTTTGGGTTATCTTTGATTGGCCGATACCTACACATAAAACTGATATCTGAAGATCAACCACTTATCCCTTGTTAACAATAGTCACCACAACTGTTGCTAATTTAGCAATGTTGTCGCTATATTCTGCGAGTTTTCAGACAGACAAAAAAAAAAATCGGCATCTGCCAAAATCAGAATCGGCAAGTCAGGCTTTTTAATAATCGCCAATCGGCCAGAAAACCACAATTGGTGCACCCTTAATTTCTATCTCATATGCAGAAAATCGAGAAGATGGAGGGGAAAAAAACTGAGGAGGAGAAATTCAACAAACATCTGAAATCAAACTTAAACCAGGGATGTCGGGGTTTAGTCATTTCCTTTTGAAATTGCCATAAAGTAGTAGAAACTTTACTTTCCAGGATTAAACCTTCTATCTGGACAAAGTTTAAGCAGATTTTACGTGCTCAATCATAAAACTATAAGGCCTCGTGAAAACTGACCTGCTCACAGGCCACTCTTTCAATTTACACTTCCTCCATCTTCAAGCCTCTTACTGTTCCGACTGGACTTTTCAGACATCTCGTTTTTTGTTCATTTGTTCACTTAAATTTGGATTTTTGCCAACTGTCGAGTTGAAAGTAGCCACATTTACAGCAATTATAAGACAAAATCAATAAAAGAAAAATTTTTGCTTGTTTTTCCTACTCAAATACACGAACAAAATACAGAATATTTGTATATTTTTTTCTAGAAAAATTATCTGTAACTCATTGGAGAACTGAAACATAAAAATGGTCTTGCGTAGTGTCCCTGTTTTTTTTTTTTTAAGTAACAAGAACAGGAAATGGGCCACTTTTTCTTAAGAAGTTTGTGCTTTTTTTAACCTAGTTAAATAAATGAGTGTGCCAAGCCTGCTTTTGAGTAAGGGTGCATCCACATCATCCCTGTTCAGTCTGCTTTAATCCAACTTTGCCTTGGAAGTCTGGTTCATTTGAGGAGGTGTGAACACGCAATCAAACTCAGATGGGGACCAAAAACGTGAACTCTGGTCCACCTAAAACCTTTGTTGACGTGAACTATGCTGCTGGGCCAGAGACCACTCCAAAAGCAGGAAGTGAACTATAGCACAGGGCATTCTGGGTAAATGCAACCAAAATTTACCCAGACCCTAGTGGCAGAAATGACGTGGTCTTTTACCAACGACAAAAGAGAAATCTTAAAACTGTTACAATGTGACAGCTCTCCAATTCTGTTTACATTCCGTGAAGAAAGAAGTTGTGCTTAGTGTCTTCTTCAGAGGTTTTAGTGTTGTTTCCTTCAGTGGTTCTTGATATAGTGCCCCCACAGGCGGGGAAGGGAACAGCTTTTTGAAAGGGTTTGGTTGGTTTGACACTGTGCACTGAGGTAATGAAATGCAGCAGCTAAAAATGGACAAATGTTGCAAACTTTGGTTCCCAGTTGAACCAAATCTACTGGACTATGAGGTGGGATAACGTCCTAAAGGTTACTGGCGGTTTGGGGTCTTATTTACTATCAAATTAAAGTCAAAGCAAGAATTGTGGTAAATGAAAGAATAGTTTGAGCTTTCCTTTTCAGGAAAGGTTTGTGTAATTTCTGTTATTTTTACATGGTAGTAATGTGCTTTGAAGGGTCAGTAGTATATAAAATTGACTTTTTGAGGTTTACGTCATGTTATAATGTCATTCTCTCATCAAAAACAAATCTGGAGAGTTGCCTTGATTCTTTAACACATGTATTTGAAATCCTTTAATCTCCATGACAACCGTTCAGGTGTGCAAAACGTTGGTTGGAACCGAAAACATTGGTAAAAGATTAATAAAGGAGTCATGTTGTGATGACATCCTGAAGGCGGAGTTTCAGAAAGAGCAGGAGCTTCTTAAAGGGACAGAGGCCCAATTTCAAGACATTTAACATACAAAATCAAATTTCTTTTAAGTCATATTTGATAGGCAACTTGATGGTGCTATAAAACGACTCCATATGGCTGGAAGACATGCGTTTGATATCGTGGTCCACCTCAAGCTGCTTTTGGTGCAGAAATCGTGGCTCAGCGCGGTCGTACAGAGAAACAGGATCATCAGCAGCAGCTGCGCGGGTCAGCTTGAGAGCAGATAGATTTATCGGCCCAGCCCCGGTCAATGTCAGGGGGATCTGGGAGGCTAAGTCCCAGAGAGCGTGTGGATCTCGGTGATTGACTGATTGAGCGCTTAGTGTTTGAGCCTGCGGACAGCCCAAACAAGTTAATCCCCGCCCCCACCACCGCGAACCTCCCCGCCACATCCTTTCTGCTAATTCCAGAGTAAGAGGAAATGTGGCAAATTTAGTGGAGAGGGTTTTAGTTGGGCTTATCAATAAAAGCTTCTTAATGATTTAATCAGCAGAGATATTTATTTGCCGTAATGCTCTTTCTCTCGAGATGCTCGGCGGGGCCAATGCAGAGTAGTGATTATGGGGCTGGATTAAAAAAGACGAGGTTGTGCTTTTTTTGATTGGGCACAGAATGGGAGCCAGGGGTTAGGTAGGCCTGTTGGCATCTGATGATCCTTCATGGAATTGACTTGCAGACATGCAGCTGCTTGTTCACACAGACCAGTGGAGGCCTGGATATGAAACCCCAACATCTAATTCACATCTTTGGATTATTTACTTATGGGTCATAATGTTTTAGCAACCTTATCTCCATTCACACATTCTTCATTTTGCCCATCCTTACCCCCCTTCTTTCCTGACCTCTTTTCTCCCTTCTTTCTCTTTATCTTCCATTCCTTTCTTCCTTCTATTCATTCTATCTTTCCTCCTTCTTTCTATTCTTCCTTTTCTTTAATTTCCCTGTTTCATCCTTCCTTCCATCCCCTGTTTCTTTCCTTTTTTCTATCCTTCCTTAGCTCTCTTTCCTTCTTTCTCTATTCTTCTGCGTTTCTTTCCTTTCTTCCCTCTATTTTCCTGTCCCTTCCTTCATTTTTTTTCTCTTTCCTCCCTATATTTCTTTCCTTTCTTTGTTGTTTTTTCCTTCTTCCTTTCTCTCTTTTTTCTTTTGTTTGTTCTCTCTTTCTTTCTTTCATTCCCTCTGTTCCTTCCTTCCATTTTTCTTTCTGTCCGTTCCTGCCTCCCTTCCCTCCTCCCTTTCTTTCTACCTCCCTCACTCTCTTCCTTCTTTCTTTCCTTCCATTCTTCCTTCTTTATTCCCTCTCTCCTTCCTTTCCTTGCTCCCTTCCTCCCTGTCTCCTTTCAGTTTGTGAGTTCTTACATATTTTTTAAAGCTTAGTAGTAAAGAAATCTGATTACTCTGGAATTCTCACTGGAAAAATCTGGAATTTTTTACATAGTAAATATGTTGCATCTCTGTTCATTTGTTTTATTATTCAAGCATCATGTCACTTTCCTACTTTAAAAACAAAGCGCTTGGATCATATTGTACGTTAGTCTGAAGCTTTGGTTGCAAACATCGTATCCGCTCCGTACCTCACAACGACGCATTCCTATACATTCCCTTACCCAGACTCATGCCATAAATCAGCCCCCATGTTCACAGACCTCCAAGAACAAAAGCCCACCCTCACACACACACACAGCGTAGGAAGGTGAGCGGGCCTCGCTGCTGCACAGGCAGCCGTGAACGGATCGTATAGCTGGCGAATAATCCATCTAAGTCGCTGCGTCCTCTCCTCCTGTAGCCAGTCTTTATGTGCTGCTAAGCGAGCTTATCTCGTCTCTTTCAGCTGTAAATCCATAGGTCTTAAAGGTGCTCACGCCTCAGAGGCCCTCAGAGCCTGCTGCTGCACCACAACTTCTATAGGGCGTTAAACCGGACTGGATGTGTGTAGAAATATATTCATACATATGAACTTTCAGCAGGTGAGGCACTGCACCTTAAATGATAGTCTAGTTGGATGCACAAGGAGATGACAACGACTACTGCAGCAGGCTCGCCCCATTGGCTTTTGGCTAAGTAAGCAGCACATTAAGTACAAAGGAGGATCTGATGTGGAAAGTCTGGCAGGCAGTGGTCATGAAATTACCACCTGCATTTCTTCACTGACATTGATCTTGGCTCGGCTGCGTTCATTTAGAAACTCTGCTGACTTAACGTTTTGACTGGAACAACCAGAGGCCTTCCCTCAACGCTAACGTTGTTTTCAGTTCTCAACTCACTGCTGCGATTGCCATGGTCTGTCGAATGAAGGAGATAGAAGCGTTTAAAGACAGAAAAACAGGCTGCGGGCTCCCTGTAGGTTGAAGGATGAAAAGGAGTAGAAGGGAAAAGAAACACCAGGGCGAAGCGGGAAAGATCCAGCTTCTAAGTTCGCACCAATTACAGCAACGTTCGGGGGCCAGGTTCTGCAGAAAACATTAGCAATCATTCCACAGTCATCTTCCATTTTTTTTCCTTTTTTTTCTTTTTGGCTAGCTTTATACTTTTCTTTCTGTCCTCTTTTTTTTCCATTTTGTGTTATGATACCAGAGGGGTTACTCTTGGTGAGGTACTTCCTGCAGTAGGTTTTCCTTCAGTGTTTCAGCTCTCTCTCACACAAAACTGTGATGGAGAACTGAAACATTCAGACTTCAGCTTTTAAAAATAATTCAGATTTTATCAGCAACGCAGCTTTATTCTTGTGGCAAACATTTTTACCTTACGCACGCTATCGATCATTTGTCTTGTGAGATAATATAATATGATGACGTAGATAAATACTTGGGACTTAGCTTGTACTCCTATTGCACTTTACCAAGTCCATAGAACCCCAAAGGACTTTACACTACATTCAGTCATTTACCCATTCACACACATTCACATGCTGACTGTGTCAATCTACTGGATAATAGCCACAGCTGCCCTAGGGCAGTCTGACAGAGGCGAGGCTGCTATGCACCAGCACCACCAGGCCTTCTGACCATCACCAGAAGGTGAGGTGGGTGAGGTGTCTTTCCCAAGAACACAATGACAGAGGTGGCCAGGCTGCAACCAGCAACCCAGCGATTGAGGGACAAACTCCTATCACCCTTTGCCACCGTCGTCCTGGGTTATGTAGAAAAAGCATCGTAGTCTACTAAGACATGTACACATCACTGTTCACGCAAGTACTACTCAGATGTTGCTGGGTTGACTAAATGACATCACACAGTCTCATACTACGTTAGGCACATGCTCTGATCTGAAACTTGTCACCTCTGGCAGAAATGTAATGGATTTGCGTTGTTGGGATTACCCCTAATGACGAGAAGATCGGTTTCAGGTGTTAAAACTTGATCGTTATTTTTTTAATTAAATCAAAATGATCCTCTCAATATCCCGTTTAAAAGACTTGGAAGAATAGGGTTGAAAAGCTTTGTACAAGCTGTGGAGTATTTAAAAATGAGCAACAGCCAGTCCTTGGTGGAATTCTGCTTTTAGTCTGGAGTCAAGTTAAAGTTATGGTTGCTTGTTCTAACTCAATGATCTGAGGAAATTGGGGTTGAATTATGAAAGGGAAAATTATGTCTAAAGTAGTAAGGTTAAGGCTAAGGTTATTTTTGGACGGGACCTATTTACTAACCAGGTCAAAGTGCTCAAGTTGAATAAAGACAAGGACTTTCCCAATCTTACATAACCCTATACCTGATGTCAGAAGCTATATTTTTGCGATTTGACATTTTGAAAATAAATTTGCTTGACGGAAAAACGGCAATTTAAAAAAAAAAAAAAACTCGTTTTCGATTTAAAAACACTTTTTGGTGCAAGGATGAAGTAGTGTGTGTTTTGGCTGTATTGAAATTGCTTTATTTTGCAAAACTGCAATGGAAACTTTTCACATCACACGAGTCACACGATCAACAATCGGATGATGCTACTGGCGCAAACCACGAAGAAGAATGCAACAGGAAATAGTTGGACGATCATTTGTCACAAACTTATTCACTTGTGATTTTAACTGCATTTCTTATTCAATGGAAACACCAAAATTGTGATTTTTTTTTTTTCTTTTTTCAACATTGATATAATATTGACAGTTTTAAGCATGTTTGTAATAGAAACACAGCTAGTGGTAACCCAGTGTTTGGAGGGTGGGCCCTTGGATCTCCAGAAGGCCTGTCTGGATAGTCATTCAACATTTCCTTCAAAGATCCAAGTCTTAAATCTCAGAAAAAGTCCAAAGTATAAGTTGAAAAGACGAAAGAGAGAACGAGGATTTTCCAATGACAATGACCACTACCACTGACCCACTTTGGGGGTGCTGAGAAAACGGCAGTTGTTGGGACCGAGAGGAGAGACATGTTAGTGTTGGCTCTCAAGTGCCAAACTGACTGTGCTGGCTCAGCATGTTTGCATGCACATCTGGGAGTACTACATCTGCAGTGGCCATAGAGGTGCTGATTAACTCTGATGACTTAATTTGTGACTTGGGGGTGTGTAGTAACATAAGACAAGTTTTACTGCAGCCAGTCGGGCTTAAAAGGTTTATACGAGCAAACCTTGGAGTTAGTGGGATGAGGGGAAAGCCCGTCTCCTGCTTGTGATCTGCTCAGTACCGGTCCAGTTGATGACTCCAGCAGACACAGTCCTTGTCTTAAAGAGACATTAGAAAAATAACACCATGAAATAGACAAAAGCTTCTCTTCATTTTACAGGAAAATTAGAGAAGAGTTTCTTTTTCCTGTTTTTTCTTCTGTGCTGCCAAGTTGCCGCTTTTTCTTTGCCGGGCCCAAACGTTTTTATGTAGGTGTGGTTAGCAGCCCACATCTGGATTTTTTTCCTCTCGTCTTTTTGGGTAGCGGAATTTGAAACTAAAGTAAAATATACAGGTTCTTTCATCAAGCCCCGTCAAAGCGACGAAGGAGAGGAGGAAAAGAGGTAGAGACAGGGAGATGACCATTAGTCTGTTCCTCTGTGCTCTAATTTCTCTCCGAGATAAGTGAAATCACATGTTGGCAGCCATTCCAGGAGAAAATACACAGCAGAAGAGGAGCAATAAGAGAGTAAAGGAAGTTCCAGGCAGAACAAAACAGAGCAGAGATAAGTTATACAAAATAAAAGCTGGCATTCAAATTTAGGAAGTAAATGAGACAGTTATTTAAGAGCAACTTTATTAGGTTTGTGGGCTTTGGTAGTTTAATCATGCTGTATATCTTAGTTTGTTTCTTCAGTGGCCAAAACTTTGGGTATCCAGTTTTTCTTTTGTTTGTTTTTGCTAATATGTAGCAATTGTTTTTGTCAACAGATAATTTTAAGAAGTATGGTTATCTTTTTTGCATTCAGGCTTCAGTGGCCACCTCCAGGTAAATCTAAACAGCCTTTTATCCATTTTTAACAGCAATGCTAGCAAAACATTTCCATGACAAGTTTCAATTAAATTTTTCATCACTCCTAACGTGTATGACAGGACAACACTTTCATGGCTGGGTTTAGTTAAACTTATGGAGTTATCGCTTTTTAATGTGTGCTAGCACAATGGTTTCATGGCTAGCTATAGGTGAACTTACACTGTCCTGTATCACTTTTTAACATAAGTGCTAGCACAATGTGTCTATGGCTAGCTTCAGTTAAACTTAGAAAGTCTTTCATCACTTTATAACTTGTATTCTAGCATAACTTCTCTATGGCTAGCTACAGGTTAAAAAGTCACATTTTCTTCACGATTGATTTGTAAAAAGCAGTAGATGGTGAATGCTTATCTGCATTGCAGCTGTCCGACTGTCGTAAAACAACTTTGGTGCTAAAAATAATTCGCTTCTTAAGTTTTCACTCCATCTTTGATCAGAGTTTTTCTTTCTCCTTGTAATGTGATAAATTTTTTCAGCCAGTTGGTAGGCAGTGCAAAGCGACAATTGGCAAATCTTGAAGAAAGTCTGCCCATCTCTAAAGACATGTTAAACTATAGCAACAAGATGTAAAATGTTTTGAAATTGTATTTTTTTTTTCCATTCCTTCTGCATAGAAAAACAAAAGAAAAATGATCGCTCTCTCTGCTGCTTCATTTTGAAGCTCAAAGTTTCTGTTGAACTAGGTTCCTCCAGCCACCACACGGTAAGGGATGCATCCACGCCACATCCTGAGCTGAGGTTTGCCTCCACATATCGCATGTACGTTCAACGTTTATGGGGAAATTTTGCGTTGGCTTGTCATTTTCTCAGCTAACTTAGGGAATTCAGCATAGTAATCAGCCTGCCATTACTCGTCCCTTAGACATTTTACAGCAACCTGTCTGTTGTCGGCTTGTCCTCAGCTGTAACTGCAGCATTGAACAGGAACCTCCATTGATCTTCCAACTTCTGCGCTGCTGAAACACAACCCTGCAGCTCATTCTACCTGACAGACCCAGCCAGCGCACATTGCAATCTCCCCTCTTTTCAGAGCGCCTTTGTTGCTCTCCTCTTGGACGGCAGCCAATCGACACATAGTGCAAGTGATCTACGTGAGCGGCATTTTGTTTCCCCTCCTTTAACCTTATTCCTCACTCACTCACTTTTACCCTTCCTTGAGTTAGCACCCCCAACGGGACTCTAATCCACAGCGAGGTATAATCCAGTCCCTGGTGCCGGTGATAATGCGGGCTTAATTTCATTATAGTGTTTAATGGGCATAGCAGCAGACTGGGTTACATGGCGGTGAGGGTGTGTGGGTCCCGCTTTCAGGCAGGTTCCCAGTGGGTTTCTCTCAGCCTTCAACCAGTATTTACCCCTTCCTTTTAAGACGTGTTGTTCCAGCTGTGGCCTTTATTTTTGCACCGTGTGCCCAGTTTATTGGTATTCCCCTACTTTGAATGACATCAACGAAAAATGTCTTTTCAGGAGCTTGAGCTCTTTTGTTGTTTTAATGCTAAAGGAACAAGATTCAGAAAAAGTACCCTTCCACTAAAATCAGATCAACTTTTCATCAAAAAATGGACAACGTGTGCTATTAGGAGATCTTAAAAACAAAGCTCTTTAGGGTTCAGACTGCTCTGAAAAAGTCGGTCACCTATGAACAAAAAGATTAATTTCTTTTGCCCGTAGCCTGCTGTGTAAATGTAAAACTTACAGTGAAGGTCAGCGTCTACATTACATGGCTGTTACCCTCTGAAATGGCTGTTTTAGTCTTACTAGTCTTGCTAATAAAACATGCTAAAGACTGGTTTATGCCTGCTGTAAAATGCAGTGTTAGTATTGACTTCCAGACATTTTTAAAGTTTCTCTTGTTGGTTGTTCGGTCAAACAAAATCACATTCTAACTCTAAAGTTACATTAAATGACCTATTTGGTCAATTGATGTGTTTAAGAGTTTAAATTAAAAGTCTAGTACTTCAACTTGACTCAACATTACCTTTTGACTTGATTTGAGTCTTTCCCATCTTTACTTGGGGCTTGTATCAAGACTTGGGTAGAAAGACTTCACATTTACCTGTGACTTGCAACAAAATGGCAACATCCAGAAAGGTGGTTCGACTTGATTTTACTCTGTAATGCGTACAGACATCATTCAGTACTTCCTTGTATTATTCTCAACCTATAGAACGAAACTTGCTTCAACCTTGGCTCAGTCTTACAAGCAATATTGTTAGCATGTTTTTCACATATTCTAAGACCACAGTTTTTCATGTTATTAGATGTGAGTAACACTCGAAGCTGATTTTGCAGAGTTAAATATTGGCGCATTCAAACCCAGAACATCTCCAGATGTTGGAAACCAAAGAGGTTTTTTTTTTTCTGTTGCTTTACAGCAACTCCTCAGAGGGACTCTGAACCTTACATCTTCAGACGAAAGATTGCATCATGGAGGATCATTATGATGCTAACTGTCCTAGCCTCTTCCAGGACTCCACTTAAAAATGCATGTATTCAGTGATGATCTCTCACTAAGCACACCGGAACACAAAAGTACAGTTTTTGCAATGGAGAAATCTGTACACGTAGTGTTTTTTTCTCTTTTATTTCTTGAGCTGACATATGTGTTTCTGTTTTTATCAGCCCCTCAGATGAATGCTACGAGATGGACAAATGATTTATGCAGACTGACTTTTATAAGGTCGGAATTTTGGACATTGCTCATTATTTTTCTTTCCAGCTGTCTCCTGCAAGGGACAAGTGTCAGAGAAAAAGGAGATGGAAGGCACCTGGTGAATCAAAGCAGAACTCATCAGATCAGAACCCGATTCCATCCCCCACCCCCCTTCAATAACTTCATCCATCCTGTCACACCTCCTTCATTTCCTTTCTCTTTCCATTTTTTCCAACACTCCACAAACCCCCAAAGTCCCCTTTTTCTCCACATTTCTTCACCCCACCCTACCCTATGTTTTCTCTCTCTCTCTTTTCCTCTCCCTTTCTCTTTCTCTCTCTCCTTTCCTCTTTTCATTTGCAATTACAGTAATATGTAACATCAGGCGTAGTGAGCTTTAGGGCTTTACCTTACATAACCCTAGGATTTAGCTGCAGGGTTTTAAGGCTTCTCTGAGCCGCTGAGCTGGGGGCAATCGGCCCTCTTTAAAATATTTTCAAATAGCTTAAATCCCCAAAGGGCCAATGAGCATGTAGGGATAGGAAGGCTTTCAGGGCCTTGATAAAGCACAAGCGTCATTATTTTTTGTATTAACGTGGAGCCTGATCCATTTAAAAACACCAGCCTCATCTTTTTCTGTCGGGTAGAGATGTGTAAATAGAAGTAGGTCAAAATGCACTTACACGCACACACAAGCAACTTCCTCTGGACGTCTCAGCTGCGCCTTTCAAAAAAAAAAAAAAATCATTGGTTATAAACACAAACTTCAAGATTTTATGTAACTAACATAAAGTAGGTAGTAGTTGTGAAGTGGAAAACTAATGCTGTAGTTTTAAACTTTGTTTTTTAACAAATGAGAATCTGAAAAGTGTGGCTTGCTTCTGTGGTATGCAGCCCTCTTAAGTCAGTGTTTTGTAGTTTTAACAATGGCAGCAGAGGAAGTGAAAGAAGCGTTTTGGCCACACGTCCAAATATTGAATCGCTTTGTTCAGCCTGGCACTCATCTCTTTGCAGCGGAGGATGGTTATTAACATACAGGAAGTTTTCAGTAAGCTTCACTGTGTCAAACTGGCGCATGACATGCATCATGGACAAACGCTTGCTATTGGATAAAATTTAAAACGTCGGGAAGCAATCGTTTCTTAACAGCTGAGAATTGTTCTATGAAACAAAACACAGAGCAAGGGGCAGGTTCATACCAGGCTTGCAAAACACACAAATTTTGATCTGGCTGAAAAAATCTTCTCATCCTATCTCAAAAACTTTTTAGGGAAAAACATTGATTTTTTTTTTTTTCTTTTGTCCAAATTGTGTAGTTTCCATTAAGCAAATTTCTTTTCGGATTTTCAATTTGCAGTCGACAATCTTAACTGTTGTCACATGCACTTTCTGAAATGTTTGCCTGTAACTTCTGGAAAAATAGCTCCAACTGATTCAGACTGGATAGTGAAAGTTCGCGAACATCAGTTTTCAAATCTTGCCACAGATTCGGAACATATTTTGAATCTGTGCCACCCACTCACAGCACTTTACGCTGTAAAAAATGTTTTGCTTGCTTTTGTAAGACGCTGCATGTATGTCTGTGATTATTATTTTTCCACTGTATCCTACAGACTCTTGCCAAATTCAGTTATTTTCTCCAAAGAGGGCAAAGGGCCGTTAAACGTTGCAGGCCTTTCGATGTTTGTGCACCAACTTGAGCAGTGTGTATTTCATTTGTTTTTTATTATTTTTCATGTATTTTTTCTTTTGGCACTAGGAGTACGTTTTAAAAATGGAGTGTAATTATGATATGACTTTATATTAAACTGTAAAAACGGTAAAAGGAGAGGTTTGGATCCGTTCCATGCCGACCGAAGCCTGATTTTTTTTTTATTTTTATCCTTTTTTACTTCTCCTCAAGCCAGGCCAAGCGGACAGGCCGTAAATTTAAAATAATGAAGTGTCTTGGCTGGACTTGGCGGGTCGAGCGGAGAGGGAGGTGAGTTGTGGGGACGGGCCGGGTACGGCCTGACGTCGGGAGAGAGAACAGCCTTGACGGATAACCGGAGCGAACGAAAAGCGGCGGAGGGTGTCATCCCAGGACAGCAGAGGAGCAGAAAGCCCTCCGTCTTTTTTACGATGTGTACATTCGGAGACCGGCTTCTTGAGCTTCTCGAGGCAGGGTTTTTAATTTGTCCCCAGTGCAGATGCTTAGCAGCAGTTACACGGAAGAGGGGGAGAGTTTTAAAATGTAAAGCTGCTGGGATTAGGGCCCGAATGAGGGGATGAGGCTTGGACAGCCTACAACTGACCGGGTAGCCTGTCGCTATCGCCCCCCCACTTTTTTTTTTTTTTTAGCCAGTCCAGAAGAGAGTTTGCAGGATGAAGCAAAGATAAGTTGGAGATTAAAGTGTAGGACGGACTGATGAAGTTTGGGTTAAACGTTCTTAAGTCAGAGCGAACTCGTAAAGTTCCGATTGAATCTGTGAGCTTTTTCAGCGTCTCACTTTTGTAACTGCTGCTATTTTTTTTTTCTACTTTTTTTCAATCCTTTTACTACTGCTCTCCCTGTGCTTTAACAGGCTTTTATAAACCGGCCACAGCTACATAAAAGAGTAACGTTGGGAAAGGGGTATTTAGAGAGGGCGGGAAAAAAGGAAGGAGTGGGAACTGAATCATGAAATGAGGACCATATTTCCATATTGCTCTGAAACGTGGTCCTTCCATTTTTGGGTTCCTCTCTCTCCTCTTCTCCTCCTTTGTGTCGCTGCAGTGCACTTTGCAGCTGTTCATCAGTAGTTGTCTGTTTGTTTGTCTCTGCCCACCCCTCCACCCCATCTCTAAGCTTTTAGCTCATGTAAACGTTTTTTCATCACGCTCTTTCCACCGCGGGGCGCCTCTGCTTTTGATTAAAGTTCGAAAAAGCAGCAGACCTGGCTCTCACCCGCTCTCCACTGTAACTAACTGAGACGCCATTTCATTTTTCTCCCCCGACTCCTTTCTCCTCCCTTTTTTTTTTTTTTCATCCTGCTTTCTGCAGCCGTTTGTTTAGGCCACGCGGCTCTGGAAAAACTCCCCTTAAACTGTTTGTTGAGCTTTACGGCAGGAGCATCTTGAACTCATGCTGCTCTCCTCCTGGTCTCTGACCGCTACAAAGGGAATTTTTCTCTTCGGCGTGAAAGCCGACTACAGGGTAAACCCCGGCCTGAATCCCACAGTGCCATGCGCCGTGGCTCAGGCAGGAATGCACTGACAAAACAAACTGTTAGACTTTTACCAATAAAATGGGTTCTTGTTTTGGGTTGATTTTATTCAATGATTCTAAGTTGAATTTTTCCAAGTTTAACATCTAAATACATTGGAGGTGAACCGATTGCGGTGTTTTGATTTTGTCCAGTACCAACTTTTTTTTCGATCTGAAAAGTTGCTAAGTTGGCAACAGTGTGGTGAGTGTTGTCAATCGCAATCCAGCAGAGCAAAAGGGGACAGTGGCTGATCTATAGACTTTGTGTTGTGTTTTTTTCGGCCGATGTCCCAAAATGAAGGAAATCGTGCCCAGTGTGTGACTGGTTTTTACAAATACAAATTCTCAATAAATTTAAATTAATTTGATTGCTTGGTTTGTCTTAGTAAAGAAAGCGATACTGTTCGTGATTAAGGCATAACATACTACTGAATTGAAAATAAACATTTTAAATCATTAGATGTTAAATGTTTTTAGGAAAGTATTCAGTTTCTATGCACCAAAATTGTTTTCTGGAACAAACTTCCAGAAAACTGCAAAACAGCTGAAACACTGGATTCCTTTAAATCAAGGCTAAAAGCCCTCTTGTTCAGAGCTTTCTCTGAATTATAATAGCTGGAACGTTGATCAGTATATTTGATGATGATTATTTCTGATGAGTCTGATGATGGCATTTGACAAAATATAGTTTTTATTACTTGTTTTAAAATTGGTTACTGCATTATGTTTTTATTATCAACTGCCTATTTGCTGAAATGTGCTATACAAACAAGCTTGACTTGACTTGTAAATAAGCAGCTGCCTCAGTGTGTTGGAGCTCAGTTTAGTAGCATGCTAAAACATAGCAATCTAAAACTTAGCAAGCTACGACTTAAATTCAGTTCAAGTCTATTCAATCAAGCACAGCCCAGTAAACAATTGTACTGGGTAAAAATAGGCACCCATTGTTTTGTATGAAGATTTTCTAGGCTCAGGCTAATTTGGAAATCCAACTTTAGCGTTAGCTTTGTGCCTAATGTAGTTGAAGCCGAATACAATCTTAAATTCCAGCTCCATTTGTTACCAAAGTAAAGTAACAGTTTCCTGTTGCATGAAAAAAACAGGCATCCGCTGTTTTGTACGTTTTTCTAGCCACAGGCTATTTTTCAAACCCGTTTTCAACATTAGCTTTGTCACTAAAATAGTTGAAGGTGGCTACAAATCTAATCCTAGCTCCGTTTATCAAAATAAAGTGGTGTTTGACTTGAAGCACTGTTGAACATTACATTTACAAACAGATATTCTTCATACAGATTAGTTATTTGAATGTCTAAAATTTACCGCTCTCCCAAATTGCTTTTTATAGTGTAAGTAAACAACTCCGACTCGTGTTCTTGCAGATTTTTGCCACAGTCTGTTCCCACTCTTCTGCCTCTGACCTCAGCATCACTTCAGATTTCTCCCTCTCGTCCCCGCTGCCGCCGCCACCTCAGCCAGACACGCTGCAGCTGAGTGGGCTGCAAGCATCTGTTTACAGTGCTCCTTCTGCAGTGTGAGATAATGATGGCCAGATACAGCCCACAGTTAAATAAACACTTTGCCACCTCCCTCCTGCAGGCCCAAATTCACACACAGCCTCGCTGCGGAGGGTCTAGCAGCCGCAGAAAAACCTTAGAGGCTCCAACAGCCTTCCCAAATATGTTCCCTCGACTGTTGTTATTGGACGAGCGTGGGTCGGCGGGCTCACGTGATGCAAGTCCGAGCCATATTACGTGGATGTAAAGCAACTGGAGCGAGGTCGAACGCAGACATAAAGATGCTCTGACCTGCTTCAGATACCAGATGGATGGGGGATTACTGCATCCGCTTTGGGTCAAGAAGGTTCACAGGAAACCAAAACAAATTGCATGCGAGATTCTTTCCAGCGGTTGTCTAATCGTTTTGGTATTGCAGTTTATGCTCCAAAGGTTCTAAAAGTCATTTATCTTCAGAACCCAACAGTTTTGTCTGTTTTTTTTGGGGGGTGGAGGAGGGATAGTCGAGAGGAAGAGTGCAAGTCAGAGGAAGAACACCATTTAAAGTAATTTTTCTAACCTTCTTGTTGTAGAACTCACTAATCAATATGTTGGTGTCGTCGGAGAAGTCATACCACACGTGAAAGAATGTTTTGATAAAATAATAATAGGTTCAAATTATTTTCTTGGTTTGCAAAACATTGCTTGTATACATTCCTGAGAAAATCTGGATTTTTTTCTTCAGTCAGATTTTCTAAAAGCTGTTAGCATTTCCATATCCAACAAGTTTCATGAGGGCTTAAAAAATTAAAACATAGCAACTTTGCTACACTCTGTTTATCATTCCTGTTATCTGTTGAAAATGTAACTCTTTTTTACTCTGACCGAAAGAGACGCTGTCATAGCTCACTGTATCATAAAACGTAATTTTCTATTAAATGGCTTTTGCCGCATTTGTTGATTAGAAAAAGATCCTGTAGTTTGGTTTCTCAGCGGCCAGTAATCGCCAAGGGCGATTCAAGCTGAAAATCAGCAGATACCAGCTGATTTCACTGTCTTGAGACAGTAATAGTTGGTGAATTCGTACATAAACTTAACTGAACTAAACTTTAACATTTTTAACAGGTATGAAATAAGATTTTCATCAACATGGTTGTTCATAATGTTTGCTTTTTAGGTGCGTCTCATGTTTAAATGAGTGTGAATCACTGAAGTGCCTTAACAATGAAACAAATGTTTCCTTAAAGAGCTGGAAATATGTAAAGAACAATTTCTAAAGACCTGAGCAACCTCTGTAACATTTTTAAGAGTGGAATTGTTTAAAGATGGTAAAAAACAGTCCAGGCTGGGTTAGCTTTTAGCCTTAGCTTCCAGAAAAACATAAAAAAAAGCAACATTTATCGCTATTTATACAAAAACATGAAAGTAAACTAACTATGGTACATCAGATATGAACCGCCTTTACCTCCTCAATAGAAAATGTTTTCATTAAATTTCAAAATGAGGCAAAACAATGCATGCTAACTAGTTAGCTAATAGCTCAGTTGGGTTCAAAGTTGCTTTATTTTAATAGATTAAATTAGATAAATGTGAAAAGTTTCACAGTGGAAAGCTGTTATATATTTGACTTAATATTGGTTCTCTATATAGTTGTCCATAATGTGTTCTCACATCAATAATTTACCCTTTAATTTAGGTGTTTTTTTAATGCTACTGATTCACTTATCAACTTTAGCCCACCTTGGGTTAGCTATCCAGTAGCATTAGCATCCAGGAACAACTAATTGAACAAAACAGGGACACTAACAAGGTTAACTAATGTAACTAGTTAACCAACTTAATCTCAGAACTATCCATTTAGGTAAAAATAAATAAATCAATCTTACAGTCTTTGGCTAGCAGCTAACTGGGATCACCTTGTTGAAGCTTAAGTTACATTTTATTTTATTTCAAAGTTTTTCACCTTTTTTTTTTAATACATAAAATGTACCAAAAAAACAAACATTTCTAAACATTTAGCAAAGTAACCTAACAAACTTAACAAACTAAACAAACACCTTTGCAAGGACGGGATTAAAATTGAGGAAGGGAGCTACAAAAGACATCAAGAAAACCTAGGAATCTTTTGAACTCAGCTTCTCTTAAATATATTATGGTAGTTTAATTTAACTACCTTAAGTCTTGGTCCGGTTGAAGTGGACTCTAAAACGGTATAAAACCTGTCTATAGACCGTTCCAAAAGCAGGAAGTTAGCTACAGTACAGGACATTCTGGTCAATATTTTACTCTCTGCTCTGCGGCTTAACGAAGATGTTGTCGGTTGTCATATCAACGGGTTTGCGTGCCAACACTAATCAAGAAAAAGCAGAATATAAATGGTTTGAAGTTGTTTTACAACTTTTTATCAGCTTAATGTCCCATTGTTGTGGCGTTCTGCAGCTGCTTTAATGAATGACAAAAACTTAACTAACTGCCTCATTTGTTGAACATAATCATCAAATAGGACGGAGAAATTTGCTTAGTCCTCTCTTGTATCTTGATAGAAACCGAACTGTTTATAGATTTATATCAAGGGAGAATACTTACAAACATCAGCAATTTTCTCAGCTTTAATTTAAGCCATGTTTATAGAAATTAGGTAAGTAATAAAAGCGCTGCGATCATTTTTGTGATTCCTACTCATCCCGCATTGGAACAGCTTGGCTTAGTGGACAGACTCACCGTGTTGTAATGGCGCCTGCAGGAGTGTTGCTAGCGTTAGCGGCTAACAGGCGATATCAAACCAGTAATGTATATCAGTGAAGAAATCCTACAACCGCTAAAATCTGGCACTGCTCCGTTTTTGTTTACTTTTTGTGAAGAAGAAAGTTTCACTGGTCATTTTCAGAGGTTTTGTGTCGATTCCTTCAGTAGTTCTTGGTGCAGCGCCCCCACAGGCGAAGGGGGGAACAGGTTTATCAGTTAGTTTTAGTCGTTTGACACAGTGCGGTGTGAATGTGAACTAGAGTTCTGAAAATGTAACAAATGTTGCAAGTTTAGTCCCCAATCGAACTGAGTCTATCGGACTATCCGGTTTGAATGCACCCTAAATGTACAATAAATTCCCAGAAGCCATGTTTCTGGTCAACTTCGCTCTAAAACATGCATGCAGAGTCACGCCGCGTCACAGTTAAAGCTTCTTCGAACTCATTTATAAACAGGTTTGCCCCTTGGCCGGAGGGTGCCGTTTAAATGCGTTGAAACTTGTTCTTGCACCTGTTCTTCACCTGAATCCGCTCGCAGATCCAAGCGGGGACCCCGAGGCTCCTCGGGGGCATCAGGAGAATCCTCGCTCGGTAGTCGCACACACAGGCGCTGCTGTCGGAGTGGAAAACATCACATCATCATCTCAAACGGCTCCCTTTTTTCATTTCAGCTGTCCAAACTCCCCCTCTCTGCTATATCTCTCTCTGTCTTCTCATGTCATCCAGCTCATCTTTCTTTCCCCCCGAAACCCGCCCCCAGTTTTTTGTGCTTTTCTTTTTCTTTTTTTTTTCTCTCCTCTGTCCTCCTTTCCCCTCGTTCTCTCTGTTTTTCATAAACCCATAGCTGGGCCGGAGCCAGCGATCCCACAGGCGTGTGGGTGAAACGCTAGACATTTCTGAGCACCGGCCAGACAGATGCAGGCTCATCTGGCCTTCCCGCTTAACGCGAAGCATCTTCTCTGCTTTGTGCCACGGAGCCGTACGCAGCGGGGCAGCCACCCATGTTTCATGACTTTGGCAGAGACATTTGACAGGAGCTCTCGTCTAGCCGAACATCGTCACTGACATTACCGCAAAAATATCTCAATCGTTCCTTCACCCTGTGATTTACGCTCATAGCGTTGATTTGAATCATTCAATTTTAGTTCTGTTTGTATGTTCCTGATTGTTGTCTTACAGGAAGTCACGGTTTCTGTCTTTTCAGTATCTCCGGGATGTTGCGATGGTTTGTGGTAGCGTTGCACTCATTGCAGTTTTTTTGGATGATCACCGATCTTTAAAAAGACAGATTTTGGCCCATTCCAACTTTGTTTCTGTGAATTCTTGCTAAATATAGCAATAAAGTTACCGATTTGGCAACAGTGGGGTGACTATTGCTAACTGCGAACATGCAGACATGGCCTGGTGAGCGGGTCTGTCATATCAGTCACTAGTCTTCCGAAACTAAGGTAACTGGGGCCAATATCTGTTGGCAAATTTATCTTTGCACCCCTGGTTTATGGTGAATGTTACAAAAATTACTGATTTTACGGTTCTTTTTTCAAAAGCTACATTCAAAGTGGCAAATTTTTAATGCTTTATTTCTGTTATAGTCTTACAAAAATGTTGAAGTCGCTGCACATAATCTTCCCAAAACAGACAGAATTTTAACATAGTTCATGTTTAAAGTGTAAATAATATTTTCAAGTACCTTTTTTGAAATAGCACTTCTAATATAATTAATTTTATATTCTGAGGAGTTGTCAAAGTTCAAAAGAAGAATTCAATATTAGTGGTTCAAGTCAACATGAACTGTATTAACGGCAAAAGGAAATCCTACAGAACATCAAAATAGTATGAAGAACTTTGAATTATTGGGAGTTTCAACATTTAATTTTCCTTTGGGATAAATTAAGTGCTTTTGAATTGAAATGAATTGAAAATTGTTTTTGCAAACAGAAAAAAACCCACTAATGTTACCATTTAGCATCACACGTGGTTTCATTTACTAGGTTCGGCTTTCAAGAGACGTTGTGAAACAGGAAGTGAAATCAGAAGGGTTTTAAGGGGATTAGTCAACATCCAGCTGAGTTGCAGAGATTGGTCAGAAAAGAAGGAAAAGCAGACAATGTTGAGTCGTGTTTATTTGTACAGCACATCAGCAACAAGGCAGTTCACCATAAAAACATGATGCACTAACAAATGATGAAACAAGCAATAACCATTACATTTTGTCAATAACCATTTTCAAGCAAATGCACATCAAATATGTTGGTCCCACTTACTACTAATGAAAGGGAACTCTAAACAGGTGAATTTTCAACCTTAATTTTTAGAAACGCAGTGTTTCAGCATCTTTGCAATTTTATAGAAGTTTGTTTTACAAAACAAGTGCTGCTTCTCGTTAAAGCGATCGGTCAGATTTTCTGAAAAGTTGCGATGACTGGTGAAAGCACAGGTCTGCGCAAAAGTCGCGATCGATGCGGGAATTTGCGTCGACGCTTGCAATCGCATCTTCCTGGTGGAACGGTGACTTTCAGCTTCCTGTATTTAGCTCTGAACCGCTTCATCACATTTGTCCGATGAAACTCATTGGAGTTTTTGGGCTGTAATGTGATTAAACTGTGGACAAACTCTAAAAGTGCTTTACTTTTAAATAATGAAGCTGAAGTCAGCGGTGCTTATCGATGAGGATGCTTTTGGCTTAAGTGGATTTTTGCCCAGTTTAATCTCACTTGATCATGTCGATTCTATTTGGAGGACGGAAGGAGGGTTTTATAGCCGTTATCTGGGTTAATAAGTTAATAGATGGATTGATAGATGTTACAAATAAATCTCCAATTATCAGCTTTGCCGAAGTAGGGCCTGAGTGGAGTCGTAAGCTGTTTGAATTGGGGCTAATCCTCTGTGTCTGAAATGTATGGGCATGCCTTCGGTTGCTGATCTGAGTGGCGTAATGCATGCACAGTACATTAATGTTATAAGGCTTTTCCTTCTTCTGATGGTTGGAGAGTTTCCATCTCCACCATATTTGTGGAGCCTGCACGGTGAGTCGCCCATGATGCCGGTGAAGGCAGGAGGCTGGTGTGTTTATCAGCCAGCATGTCAAAGACAGGAAGACCAGGGCCGCTGTTTACTCACCTTATCAGCCCGACAGATAAAGCCAGCTTTGACACAGACGGCAGCCCGAACGCTCGGTCAAGCGCACATACACTGTAAAACTCATTAGTTAAACTGTGCGCAAGACGGCAGCCGCCTGGACGTGCGCACGCAGGAACAGGGGCCGCCCATGCACGCTCCCGCTGGAAGCCGCTGACCCCCGGGTCGGTTCATGTGGGGACACAGACTGACAAATGCGGCTGGCCAGTGACTCCCAGACAGCTGGTGGTCAAAGGTTCCCTTGCTATCTTTGCCCTCATTGAGCTGATTGTTTTTTCTCAGGCATCATCTGCTTCTTTCCGTCTGCCCATCTCTTCTTCCTCGTCTTTTCTCTGTCTCTCTCTCTCTCTCTGGTGGCTGAGAAAACAAATCTTCATTTCATTCCGTAGGTATGCAAATCTTGCTGTTCATTCTCAAGAAACACAAATTTGTATTTTTTTGTACACTTGGCAAAAGCAACCTTTGGAGGATGTGTACAAACAACTGTTCCAGTCTGTTCAAGAGCTTGTTCACATACAAACCTTTCCCAACACACACAGATATTTAAAAGGGTTAGTTCAAGTTTTCTGCAATTTGGTAGTCTGGAGAATGGACAGTGTCATGCATTAGACAGCTGTCAGAGCAGTTTCACGTAGGAGAATCAGGAAGAGGCTTTCATGGTGGAGTCAAGCTAACTTCAGATAAATGTTTAAGAGGCAGCTGTTTTCACAGCGTTTTCATTTGTTGATGCATTGCCAACTGTACACAGGGCAGATTCAGCAGCCTCTATGAGTTCAACTATGTAAAAATAATTTTGGTTTGTTGACAATATGAAATGGAGATGAACCCATCAGAATTTGGTAGCTTATGTCCGATCACTTTTTGGAAAGACTTGATCTGCTAATATACAAAGGTTGACTGATTCTAATTTAAGAATTATAAACTAAAAATGTGGCATACATGCCTCACTGTTGTTGGTGCCATAATTAGTCATTTTAGAAGAATAGACAATGCTTAACCACTTGTGAGAGAGCAGCTGCTGTAAAATAGGATTTCTAAAACTTGAAGTCAAAGACAAAATGCCTGCTGCAATTAGATATCAAGATTATCCACAGTGGCACTACAGTTAAAAACATAAAACAATGAAATAAGTGAACCTGCTTGTTAACTACTTAAGTTCTTACTCTCTCGCTTTTTCTCACTAGTTAGTGCCAACACATATCAAAAGACACAAAAATTTAGAGAAAACGCAACAATTGATGACTAGCAAGATTAGGCCAACTAGCGTTACAAAATAAAATGAAAATTTACAAAATATTTCAGAGAAAAGATAACTACAAAGTTTAGCATCTTTTAATTAGTGACTAGCAAGTTTAGCAACACAAGATACACAGTGAAAGCTGCTAAAATGTGCTGACCAACCTTAAAATTCACTAAAACAGAACTATGAAGTATAGTATATCTTATTAGTTGCTAGCAAGATTAGCCCAAATAGCAGTACAAAATGGTGGTTAAAAGCTCAAAATAATGAAACGAGTAAACTTTACTGTCCTATATTCAACTTCCCGTTAGCTGTTTCCGTTCTTACTCTCTTGCTTTCTCTCACTACTTGGTGCCTTCCAAGCTGAAAATTCACAAACATTTTAGAGAAAGGATGATTATGAAGTTTAGCATCTTTCATTAGTGGCTAGCAAGATTAGCCCAACTAGCATTACAGAAATCGGTTAAGGGCTGGTAAAAATTTTTTGCATCTTCTATAAGTTATATTTGCACAGCGAACTTAAACAGGAGCCTCTGCGCACTACTAGGCAGGTTAAACACAAAACAAAGCAGTTTTGTTGTTTTACGTTGTGTTGTACTGCAGTCTTCCTGTTGTAGCTTGGATGAATCACAGGTATTCTTTGACTTGACTTCTTTTGTGACAGCTTTAATCCTTTACTTTTTTTTTTTGTTATCCGTCAGCAACAATCATAGTGAAGAGTGTTGCTCGGTTTGCTATCAGCTGCTCGCCAGGCAAGGCAGATTGAGCTGAAAATCAGCTGGTTCCATTCCCCATCTGATGTGCATTTGATATAAAAACGGTTTCTGCAAATTAGTAGTTTATTTGAGAGCCATACGTATGCAGAGCTTTGTAAAGCTTGAGAAAAGAACACAAATTCACATTTTGATTTTTATATGTATATAAACGTTTAAGCATAAAACTCTGGTTTTATTCACTTGGCGCTTCTGTGTGTGTGCGTGTGTGTGTACATAGGGGTCTAAAGGGTAAAGATAAGCACCCTCATGTGGTGCTACTGAAATGACCACAGACATAAGCAGAATATGCTGCAATACACCACAGTGCAAAAAAGAAAAGGAAGAAAAAAATAAACACACATATTCAGCCAATTCACAAATCATCCACAGCATACAGTAAGCCGGCGCTGGCCTCATCCAGGGAGGATGTGGAGTTTTACGCAGCCATTCATCGCTTGCCCCTAATTCATTAGCCCAAATGAGCAGTTTTGCAGAGCACACATTATTTTTACAGGCACGCTTTTATGTGTTTGTGTGGAGTTTTACTGCCCTCATAAAACACGTTCTCCAAGCCCCGGATAGTTTTGGGAGCATTTATTTGCATAGTTCACAAACCCAAAAAAAGCTTCAATGTTTTCTGGCCTGTGCTACATCAGACTGAGAGCTTGTTTGTGTAAATCATCTGGTCATTTTCGATCCTATTCTATTCTTCTCGTATTAGAGTGTTAGCGGAATGTCCTTTATGTGAGGTTTAAAAGACTGAAGACTGACCTCGGGGCAAGATTGTAATGTTCCACAGCTCAGGCGTCGCAGTTAGGTTGGTTAAATGTCAATAAATTATCATTTGCGTGGCGTTTCAGGGATGGAACCTGGTTTATGACTTTTGAAATTGGTTTTGGTTAGTTCTGAAACTTTTGCTCTGGCCAAAGATATCATCCGGTCCTAAAGTCTTAACAGAGTCTATCTGTGTCAACAAATAAGCAAAGTGATAAACTGCATTACCATGGAAAATACTAATGTAATTTTTCCCATTTTGTCATTTTACAACCAAACTTTTCAATGAGTTTACTAATACTAATACATGTAATGTATTTCACCCCACTTTACGCTGATAAGCCGTAATAAAATCTAGTACATCCAGGTGGCTTTAGAAGCCACCCAATTAGTAAATAAAGTCCACCTGTGAAGGATTTGATCCCTCTATAAATTCAGCTGTTCTTGTTAGAGAACGTTAGTGAATAAATAGCATCATGAAGACCCAGGAACACAGCAGGCAGAAATTTAACGCAGCAATCCGAGCTTTAAGAATCTCACAGAGCTGTCTGTTCAGGCCGTCATCTAAATATGGTAAAAGTATCATTTGAGCAGTAGAGGAGTCATCAGAAAAGCTGCCAGGAGTCCCAAGGATACTTTGGAGGAGCTGCAGAACTCCACAGCTCAGGTGGGAGGATCTGTCCACAGGAAAATTATTAGACGTGATGCATTATTTAGATTTGTTTTTTTTTTCTGGCGTCGTTGTTCATACTAATCAACTTCTGTGTGAACAACTTACAGCCCCAAATCACTAAAGAAGAACATAGATGTCACACAGCAGCACACCGTTTTTAGATGTAATAATGGACACCGCCGTCTATGGATTGAGTTTGAAGTTCTTCATAAACAGGAGCCGACATTATTTCACAAGATCATAACAACACAAATATAATAAAAAGAAAGCACAACTTATTGCAACGGCCATCTGTGGAGAATTGACTGTAGCTTTGGTAGAGAAGTTTTTTCTGGACGCATAGTCGGAGTCAAGAGTGGTTGGATTGTGGCATGGTGTACTTTATTTATAAAGTCATAATTTCCAGTGATTGTTTGCGCCCACTCTGGCTTCTTCTGATGCATTGACGCATGTCTCATGTTAATGACTTAAATATGAGATAAAATGCGACGTGACCGGTCAGAGTGCAGTCACTTCACACTCCAATTAAGTACCGCATAATGAAGCTGCAAAGATCCATTTTTGTTGATGTTAAAAATATTTGAATTGTTTCGTTCAGACTGCCATGAAAAAAACGGATTTGGGTCACAAGGCTTGAACTCACCAGTCTAATAGTGAAACATGATAGTGGCCCCAGTACACTGCAAAAATGTGTAACCTTACAAAGTATTTTTGTCTAGTTTCTGGTGCAAACCTTTTTGTACACTTGAAATAAGACAAGACTGACTTACAATAAACTTATCACCAAGGCATAGGAGCTTGTTGTAAGTCAATAATTCATGAGTATTAATTAATATATATATATAGTTCGACTTGCAGATTATTTCAAATGTCTTGTTATAAGTGAAAGATCTGCCAGTGGAAAAAGTCATTTTTATCATTATTCAAGTATTATTGTTTTAAAACAAGCATCTATATTTCACAGAAAAGTTCCTTGCAGGCTAGTGTTGTTGTATTTCAAGTGTACAAAGAGATTTTCACTAAAAACTAGCCAAAAACACTTGCTGTGGGGAGGCTCTTTTACGGCTGGGTCAGGGATGCTGGTCAAGATGGATGTGACCTCAGGGAAATCCTGGGAGAAGAAACATTGTCATTTTCCTTTGCTACAAGCATTAAAGTTGTGAATTTAACATAGGAAAGTGAAAAGTTCACGTTTTTAAACATTTTATCTCTATCTTACAACCCTAGCCTAGGTACAACACTTTGGACAGGTCATTGATATTGTTCACATCTTTCAGTCAGTTTGCATGCAGGTCTCTTTGTGGACTTCCAGGTCATCTGGCTTGTCTGGCACAGCTTCTTTCTTAAGCTGTTTGAACTGTTTCCAGTGTGGCTTCACTGACTTCATCCTCAGGGATTCTGGCACAGTGGGGGATGAGCACAAAGTGCCAAGTTAGCAGTTCATAAGGTCAGTCTTTCTCCTCCCAGTACACCTGCTGCCTCTCACACATCCAGGACCTGAGGAAAGAGTGGCAGGTAAGAAGGAGGTCTCAGCCAAGTGAAGGCATGTTCAGAAGACAAGTGGCAAATCATTTTGGATTTACAGGGAGGCTAGTTTTGCACTATTGACCTTTTGGCGGAGCGATGGCACTGCCCGGCAGTGGTCATGGCTGTGGCGTGTATTTGGTTCTCCCAGCCTTCCCCTCCCCGGCAGAGTGGGGGGTTTTGATCATGTCCGCTCCCTGCCTGGTGCCCCCTTCTGCTCTGCCAACAACTCCCTCTCTTTCTCTCTGTCTGTCGTTCCTCCTTTTATTATCTCCGCTCACGTCTTTCTCGGCAAGGCAAAACGTTCCCACAGCTCTCACAAACACCCCCGCACAGTCATCTCCACTTTATCCCCCCCTTCTTCCTCTCTTTCATTCAGGTCTTTTTTTTCTTGTCTTAACTTCTCTCCTCCCTTCCTTTTATTTTGGCCTGTGCATCCATCTCCCCACCTCCTCCTCGCACTTGTGTGTCCCACACTCCCCGCTACCCCCCTAGATTCCCTGGCAGAAAGTGGCATCACATGATCCACTAAATTCCCACTTGTGCCCAGACCCTGCTGCTCAGACACACACACACAGACACACACACATTCATGTACGTATACAACAACACAGGAGTGCAGCTGGGTGGCTCTTTCATTCACAGCTCTATACGTTAGCATGAAACTCAATAGAAGGCATCAACAGTGAAGGTTTTCTGCTGGAATTCGAAGATCTTCAAATTTTCCACTCTCCGTCCCTTCTGGTTGAAGCCCCTTGCTGAAATCTTTTTCCCCCCAATGAGAGGCAGATTTCTTTAGCATGTGTTGCCGCTGTGATAGTCCCCAGTACCTCCCCATGTTCCGGCTGCCAAAAAGTGACACCTGCAGGCCGAACGGAGGAACAGCACCTCCTCATGAGCATTCGTTTTAGATCAAACATGCAAAGAGGGAATTTCAAATCCAAGTAATATTTTCTAATAAATAAGCAGTCGAAGCTTTGAAAGTTTTCTCTCAGTTGTACCCCTAGAACTCCTCCTATCCTCCTCCCCAAACCTCCTGAACATCACAGCTCATCAGCATAGCTAGAGATAAAAGAAAGAGGGCAGAGGGAGAGAGGAGGGGTTGCTGGGTACGCATGGGCAGCCAGCCAGCTCCTCCATCCTTCTACCCCCTGCCCTAAAGTCTCTCCCATGGTTTATTCCCTTTTGCCGCCCTCCTCCCCCCATTCCCTCACCCCTTCTCACCCTTTCTCACCCCCTGGCTCCCCGGCTCTGTGCAGGGTTGGCACGGATAGGGCGCAGGCGGCACACAGACGGCCACGCAGATGGGCAACGGGCAATGCAGGGCTGGCTCCCCACACCTGCTCCTTGCTGGCACAGGGCTTGGGCCAGTCTGCCACGCAGCACACACACACACACACACGCCAACACACAAACACAGATGTGGATCCGACGCAGATTTATCTCTCTCAATTTACTGAACTTTCCCACATATAGACCGAATTTAGGAGAATTGGTGGGGGGGAGGGGGATGTGGGTGGGACTATACATGCAAATACTCCCACAGACCACTATAGATGCTGCACATGCTTATGTGTTTTAATAAAACACTGCACTCCCTCCCACACTGCGCTGCTCAGCCTGTCAGTCACAGATGTTTACACGCTTATCTCCAACTGGGGCTCAACATGTGCTTTCCAGAAACATTTTTTCACAAAGACGATCAGAAACATATATATATATATATATATATATATATATATATGTATATATATATATATATATATATAAAACACACAATCACACATCCACGGCCGACTGAGTGATGTATTTATAGACAGGCACCCACACATTCACACTTCAGGACTACTAGCACAGAAACACATTTCACAATTAATCACGTCGCCCCGTGCTGGGCTGTCATATGGAGTTACATGCCAGACATTCACGGAGCGACGCCGCGATGCGCCATTGTCGCGTTTTTACCGGCGAATGTGGGCACAAGGATTGGTTCGCGGGTACACGGAAAGGCATACAAGCGCATCCGAGGGGGGAAAAGCAAAAAGAGGGAGGGGAGGAAAGAAAGAGAAACCACGAGGGTCTGCTCGCCCGTAACTGCCTCGTTGTTGAGGGCCACCGCCGCCACCGTGTCGGAGAAAGTGCCAGGTTTTTCCGGAGCTGCCGGTTTTAATAGGTAGGGTGTGGAGAGGGAAGCCAAATAAACTTCCCAGGAAGGCGCCAAAAATAGCTGAAAGGAAAATCCATTTTAAAAAAGAAAAGCCTTGGTTTTATTCCTTCCATTTCTGAGAGCTCGGCGTCAGTTTGGGAGGAAAAATTAGGTGCTTTGCAGTCAGGGGAAATGGACCAACGCTCCAGTCATCAACAGTGGAACTCTGGGAGTCTTTTGTTAGAATTTTGTTAACCATTATAAATGATCAAACATGTTCCCCATCTTTCTGGTTTTTTTCAACCGGTGTCAATTTTGTAATTTGTACCTTTTAAGGACCTTCTCAATTTGTCTTTAAGTACTTTTGTGAAAAGTTTGATTAAACAGTACCACTTCTTGTACTAACTTGTAATGCCAAATTATCTGCGTAAGGAGATAGCTACCTCACAATCACTGGACTGGACTTGAATCAAGAGTATACGGTTGCAATACTTTGGGTCCCGGATATGCAGGTGATAGGCTATAAAGCGAAAGTTTGAATCTTTTGACATAATGTCCTATAACATTATTACCAGTGATAAGTAGGAGTGGACCAATCAGTTTTCTTGCCGATCACAGTTCTTTTAAAAGTCTGGCTTGCCGATTCCAATTTTCCCGTTGCTAAATTGGCAACGGTGTGGTGGCTAGTGTTAACTGCGCAGGTAGACAAGATTGGTTACTTGCGTGAGTATCGACTGATCTCCAATCTCCCAAACTGAAGGATATCGATGCCAATTTACCAATGCATCCCTATTAATTGGTCTTTTACCTGTTGTAGAAATATGTAATTTTGCTTCAAATATGTGGTATGAAGCTAACAGTCAGTTTTCTTGTTTTAGAGGATTTTAGACAACTCAAACTGAAAATATTCATGCACATGGGGTGTAAGATCTAAATATCAAAACAACTCCAAAGTAATTTAAACTATTTTTTATTCTCACATGTCTCAAAAGTCTTATTAAAAACATCCTATATAACAACAGTGACTATTTTCAAGTGGTGTCGTTACTGATGCAGACTAAAAACTTACCGAACTGTGACTTTAAAACCGAAGTACGCATAAATCGTTATTTTTCTTTGCCTTCATACCCCTATTGAAAACAGTTGTTGGTGCCTCTGTAGTCAAGAAACTGGGGTAGATGCTGTATAGGTCTCTAGTCTACCACAGAGTCGACACAGAGAGTAACAGTCACTGACATGACTACTCAGGAGGGTCAACTTAGAATTTCGATGAATACCCAAGCATCCATGTTTTTGACTGTGAGGGGAAAACAGAGTACAAGCCAGGCGTGCACGGCGAAAACAAGCAGACTTTATACAGAAAGATCTGAGCCTGTGTGGAAAATTATTCAAAAATAGAGGGTTGAATCATCTTAATGAAAGTTCCAAAACATAGTCTCTCAAGCACAGTTATACAGTACCGTATACTACCACAGAGGATGACTCAGTGTGTCGAGGCTTAAGTGGCTGTTCCAGATGTCCAACTAGCTCAGCAGGAATAACCACAATGGTCTCCCCATCTCTGTTATTATCTTGTTACACTTAACTGGGCATTATCTAATGACACAAATTCCCATGAAACATCCAGGGCCACTGGAACAGAAGTGGTCACACACCATCACCACACACACTCTTGTATTTATTACATTGTAAGGACAATGTTGCTAACACATATGTTGTTGGGACACAGTGTTCCTGTGGGGACCAAAGGAGACATTCTGTTTTTGGTTAGGTGTAGGACTAAGGTATGAATTGAGTTTAGGTTAGGTTTAGGGAAAGACTCTGAATTAGGCATACATGCAGTAATTAAAAGAAATGGAAGTCCTCGAGCTTAGATCATAGAATTACAAGGATGTTTGTGTGTGTGTTATGTCTCTCTACTTTTGTGAGGACTTTGCACTGACTTCCTTTCTGTTTTTATAGCCCAGCCCAATTAATCAGTCAAGTTTATTTGTCTAGCGCATTTCAGCAACTAGGCAGTTCAAAGTGCTTCACATTATGAAACATCAATACACATCAGATATGCAGGTCAATGTTTCAGACATTTTTCCCAACTATTACCAAAACATTCACATCATACCTTCATAGAGCGCAGTAGAACTCAGAAAAAAGTAAGGAAAATGTCCTCGCTTTCCGTAAATGACCTCCTTTTGTTGGTGAATATGGTCCTTTATATGTAATGTATAAGTACACACAATTGAGTGTGTACTTCTAAAGAGTTTCAGAGCTACAGTATTCAATAAGGACCCCCTGTGACTTAAAGACCAGACCACTCATCAAGATTTACTAGTAGAAGATTGAAAGGGGAGGGGCTTGATTGCAAAGTAATCAGATGTAGTTTTCTGAAAAAGAATTGCTAAACGCAGGGGGGCGGGGAGGAAGAGCTTGAAATAAAGTCCAATAAAAGAGCCGGGTGAACATCTGTGTGGGATAGCCGTGGGGATTAGAAGGGTTAGGAACATTTTAAGCGCATTAAAGATAAAAAAAAGGTCAGAATGTTTAGCAACATACCGATAAACCTCTTAAGCGAAACCCAATTGGGGAGGCTGTTTGGTTTCTTTATCCAGAGGCTGCTGGATGGGTGGAGGTGCGGGTGGAAGGAAGAGATCACACACACACTTATCAGAAAGTGTTGGCTCCTTTCTGCTGAACACCTGTCTGAGATCAAAAGACAGAGTGGGACTTTACTCATGATTTGTAGTATTCCAAGGCATGAGATTTTAGAGAAGTTAGAATTTTGCAAATGTTACGGTTTTCCGCCTCATTGTTCCTATGGTGTGAAGTTTTTTCAGTGCAAGAGAAAGTGATTGTAGTTTTTACCATTTGAAGGGAGAATAGAATAAGGTAGCGAATCCTCCCATATGTGAATGTCAAGTAGACAGGAGAGCTCTCCAAAAGCAGGAAGCAGACTATAGGGCAGGGTATTCTGGGTAAAGAAAAGCAAAACAATCACGTGTGTATAGCGCTAACAGGAGAAATGGATCATGGCTTTTTGCCAAAGACAAAATAGAAATCTTACAACCTCTAAAATCTGATGCCACAGTTTTTGTTTACATTTCATAAAGAAGGAAGTTGTTTTTTTCACAGGCATTTGTGTCGTTTCCTTCAGTGGCTCTTGGTACAGCGCCACCACAAGGGAGGAGGGGAACAGAATTTTCCAAGGGTTTTGTTTTATTTGACAAAATGAAAGTGAATCACACCAGTTGAAAATGTTACAAATGTTGCATTTTGTAACATTTTGTATTTTGAAACAACAAATATTTGTTTACCGGAGTTTATACCGGACTGTCAGGTGGGAAAACAGCTCTTACTGCAAAGATATATTTGGATATATGAAAATACTTCTGTTAAATTCGATGGTTCTTTATTTAAAATCAAAATAATAATTCACATTATAACTTAAAATGATCAGATATATTTTTTGTTTCTTATATATTTCATTATTTTAGCCATTGTAACAATACTTGTCTATTTTCTGATTTAAATAGAAGCAATAAGATCTTGTTACACATCTTTGATTTAAATTTTTGTATCAGTGCTACAATATATCTGGTATCTTTTTGAAGGCTACAATACTGTGAGAATCCCACATCGACTCATGCCTATTTTTATGCCTCTTCGATGATGACCGGGTGGAGATGAATGTAGCACCTCAGCCACATTCCCACTTTAACCCTGAGCCTGAGGTCATCGGTTCCCACATACGGTGCAAGGAATGGCAGGGTTGGACCTGAATACCGCTTTTCATACAAAAAACAGAAGAGATGGAGGAGGAGAAGGCAAAAGCAGTCAACAAAGCTGAAGGTTACGGCTCTCGAATCAGGAGCTAGGTGGAGATGAAGGAGAGAGAGAACAGTGGTAGATCTGTATGCCGACCTCTAGAGCAGTCACTGGAAGAGGCCCCCTATCATTTGACTGTGAACTGAACCGTGTCTGGAGGAGCTATCCTTAAATGACACCACAGACGGAGGGCGGAGACACAGCGCTAGTCCAAAGGGTCACCAGCTGGAGGCTGCAACTATATCACCCATTAAATCTGTGCAAGATGTACGCATTCTTTTTCTTTTTTTTTTTTTTTTTACAAAACTTCTGGGTTGTTGGCATCCTACATAAAATAGAAACATGAAAGACTTTTGAAGCCCTAAAACTCTAATTTTGAAAAGCCATTCGCATGTGTTCGTCCTGTTTCGATTGAAGTTGGTTTCTATTTCAAAAAGCCTGCCCCCCATGAGACTTATGCCAAGCCAAGAAGCTGTAGTAAATCACCAACCTCTCATATTCCAACTAGAAAGTGGTGAGAAATGCAGGCAGAACATTGAGTGCATTTGTAATTTTGTTCTTCATTAAGCTTATCGACAAATGAGCTAGTAGTTCAGAAACAGCACATATTGCTACAGTGTTTAAACATCGAAAACACTGCATCAATATTGACCAGACGGTGGCTTTTGTAGATTTTGTTTACCTCAGAGGTCATATTCGTGTCATATTCAGAAGCAAAAGTGAGGCCAAATTTATGTCCATCTAGCATGGATTTCTTCAACAACTACATCGTAAAGCTTCAGGTCACTGTTGGATGAGTTATTTCTGTCGTATAAAAGCCGATTCATACCTCGGCAGATGTGATGTAAATTTTTTTCTGTTCCTGCTCACTAGAGCCCAGATGTTCGTGACTGCTCAGATGATGAATGAAGACAGGAATGTTACTACTCCCATCCAAAGGGTGGCGCCAAACAAACAGCAGACAATGAAAAACAATAAGTTAGATCACAATAGGTTAGATCACAAACAGAACAAGACACTGGTACTTGTTTTTAAGAAATACAGAGCACAAATATTCTAACGTTCCCTTTTTTGCTCAGTTATTTATTCTCCTTGCTTACCAGACTTCGTTGAAAAGAATGTACGACCGTTTTCAACAATGAACACAACGTACTAAGTGTTGGCAGATAGAGTTCACCACAACTTCACTGTGTAAGTTGTTCCTCAGTGAAGAACAATCAAGACCAGCTATTTTCATTCTCAGTAAGGTGCTTAAAAAATGGCCCAGGATGCAAGAAGCTATTTAAATTTCCGTTACAATTTGTCTTTAAGAACTGTAATTAGCAAAATCAAGAAGCTGCTTCTCTCTATTCTTTCTATAAAACAATCAAAACTGTAAACGTAGAAAATGACCTGCTGACATATTATGGGGGAAAATTAGTATTCTTCACACAGTAACAACTACCACACTGAAGAGTGCTATTTACTTTTATAGTGGATGTTGGCAGTTCAGATTCATTTATCTGCAGATTTTTTTGCTTAACTTCAAATTATTTGTGGAAAATTCACCAATTTCTACGAGCATATTTTGCACATTAAGTTATAGTTTTGGACTATTAAATAGTTGAGACGGTTAGAAGAATTGTTAGAAGGCATCTTAAGTATTTTGTGGATTTCAACAGGCTGTTGTCTTCCCTAACACCCATGAATATCTCAACGTCATCTTTATTTATTTATGCAACTTTCACAAAGTTGTGTGCAAGCAGTTGCCATATTTGATTTTGTGCTTGATGTTGGTGACAAACATTAGATCTTCCAAATTGAGAGAGTGTTACATTTCTTTATTGTAAAAGAACACAAAAATGTCTTATGGTTCATTCTCTTTGCTTCAGACTGTTTCCAAGCTAATTAGTTTGTTGATCTCTGCGTACTTAGCTCCTCTCAATTTATTACTGCCTAAACAACATTTAAATCCATAAGTCATCTACTTTATTAAACTGAAGCAATCTATTAAACAGACCGATCCCCCTCTGTCGTTCATCTGCCATCACACACAAACACACACACTGATAGAAAAGCACGCATGACTCATAGATGTTTTTGCTACATCTGGACAGCTGCTCCATGTATTTTATGCACCTTCTGTCCTTGCTAAAAATACTGTCTCTCAGACTTTTTGGTTCTTTTCTTTTCTTTTTTTTTTTGCATTAATCAGAGTAGGGGAAGGGGTAGTCATGTGGTATTTTATCACAGGCCCCAAGTGAATTACAGAAAAATAAAGTAGATTCTGACTGAACGGAATGTTTGTGATAGATACTAGCGTTAGCCAATTGTGAAAAATGCTGCTTCAGTCATTTCTGCTGTCAAGTTCCACATCAAAAGCTGCTATGGTTAAATCTTCTGTCCTACAATGGGGGAAAGGGGATTTTTATAGGCTGTCAACAGTCTGCAGAAACCCCTCCGTCTTTGTTCACATTAAATTACACGCTGCCTGTTTGCTCGCCTTGCGATGCCCAAACAAACACTGTAGACTGCTCGGTAAATTAGCAATACTTGTACTTTGCGCTCTTGTACGTGAGCGTGAGCGCACACACAGGCGGCAAACAGTTCCAAACGTACATCTGACCATGTGTGTGATTTTTACATTGAAGTGTCTCATAATGATTGACGCCAGTGTAAACGTGGATTCGTTTGAGAGTCCTTTTGCTCACATGCGTTGGCTGAGAGCGGAGCGATTGCGTAACTTTTGACTTTCAAGTGTGTGTACATTAGCCCTGGGTGTGAGTTATTAGCCTCTGTCTGCATCCTCACTGTGATAAATGTGTGCACAGTCCTGGAGTATATCAGTAGTTACTGTGTAGTATATTGACCAGGCACTGAAATGAACTCACATTGTGTATGTGTGTGTGATTAGAGAGACTGGATAGTGTATTTGATGGTGTGTGTGGTACATTATCTCTGGTGGGGCATGTGCAGGGGGCCTTGGGGCGACTGTGTGCAGGAGATAAGGGTGATTCATCTGTATTTGAACATTTTGTGTGTGCATGTGTGTGCTTAGCACGAGCACTTGAACGTTAAATAAACGTGGTTACGCACGCCTTAGCCGGTGTCAGGCATGTGCTGTCGGTGTGGGCGCGCACAAAGGGGCTTGTGGGGAAAGAGGCCTGCTGGCAGTGATTTCTTCCAGCAGGTGGTCTATAGAGCATATACAATAATATAATAATACACAGCTTCTCTATTGTTTGCCCTGAGAGTGAAGCATCTCCGTTTATTGGAACCGTCATGCTCTGTGCTCACAATTATTGCCGTACAGGCACCTTTTGAGCTCAGCCACAATATATATTTATTTATTTGTAACTGTGCCAAGGACTAACACAGAAAATGTTTCATATGCATATGGAAGTAGGAAGGAGTATTTTTAGGAAGAAGAAAAAAGGAGTGAACTTAAACAGACAGAAGTTTACATACTCTTAGACCACTGAACAATATGAACAAAGCCCAGATGATGAGGTCATGGCTTTTTAAGGTTTTGACAGGTTCAACCTTTAAATCTTGATTAAGTGGAGGCAGAGCTGTGGATGTAGTTTAGGGCAATAACACAAAGGCATATCCTTCCTTATGTGACATTGTGGGAAAACCTTTAGAAATCAGTCAAGAGAATTGTGAACATCCGCAAGTCTGGTTCATCCTTGATTATAATTTGCAGATGTCTGAAGGAGCCACATTCATCTGTGGGAAATAATGTTGTGGGGGAGATTGGCTAACATTTATGCCATGAAATATATATTATTGCTGAAATATTGAAGCAGCATCTCCGTACATCAGCCATGACATTGAAGGTTGAGGAAAATGGACTTCCAAATGGATGATGACCCTCAGCATACCAATTAGTTAGGTATGAAGAAAGCTAAGAACAACAACTTCCCAAGATGCATTTTGTTTTGAATTTTTCTATTATGCTCTACAATAAAATTGTGCGAATAGACAGGTTTTCTGGGAATAATTTTGAGCCACATTTTATAGAAATATCCACCAATGTTGAACCATGAATACGCAGTCAGAAAGTAAAAGGCTTCCAGTGGGGGGAAAAAGTATTTAGTCAGTCACCAGTTGTGTAAGTTCTCCCACTTAAAAAGAGAGAGAGGTCTGTAATTGACATCATAGGTAGACCTCAACTATGAGAGACAAAATGATAAAAAAAAAAAATTCAGAAAATCACATTGTCTGATTTTTAAAGAATTTATTTGAAAATAAGAGAGGAAAATAAGTATTTGGTCACCGACAAACAAGCAAGATTTCTGGCTGTCACAGACTTGTAACTTCTTCCTTAAGAGGCTCCTTTGTCCTCCACTCATTACCTGTATCAATGGCACCTGTTTGAACTGGTTAACAGTATAAAAGACACCTGCCCACAACCTCAAACAGTCACACTCCAAGTTCCACTATGGTGAAGACCAAAGAGTGTTGAAGGACCAGAAACAGAATTGTAGAGCTGCACCAGG
>CAEGAE010046155.1:0-42546 GCA_903067095.1 Girardinus metallicus
GTGAACCATTAGTGTTACATGTTAATTTTCTAAACTACAGAAAAGTTATTGTTAGGGAAGCTCAAATATGAAAAACTGGACTGATGTTGATATGCAATAGTAACACTGCTGTTATGTTAGATTTGCCAATGTTTTATTTTATCTTTTTTTTTATCCGATTACTCGGTTAATCGTAAGAATAATCGATAGATTACTCAATTACTAAAATAGTCGTTTACAACAGCCCTACTCTGTACTATGTTCAATATTTTATTTCATTCTGAATATTTCCTTTACTGTGTGGTCATAGTTGTTATTCTGCTAAATACATTTATTTCTGACGCTAAATAAGAAGCGATATGTAATATTATTCAATATCTTATTGGATAAATGAAAATAAGTTAAACCTAACAGTACCTTAACAGTAATGCCATATAAATCTAATTATTTCTATACCTAACTCTATAGCCAGACTTTAAACTAGTCAGGAATATTCCTTTAAATGATCCCTCTCAAAGTGGAATGAGCTCTCTCTGTGGGGTTTCTGTTTTATGTACTTTCAGAGTACGTTGGAAGTGTCTTCAAATAAGAGGCCAATGACACAGTCCTGTTGACACTCTTTAATGGGCAAAATAAAAGTGTTCCAGTGAGCAGAATCCATTGGTCCGGGCTCTACTGCTTTTAATGTCATCAGAGTATAAAGCTTTGGCACCCGAGTATTTAAAATAAACTGAATAATCGCTTATAATATGCACCTTATTTTTTGTTCCTGAAAAAGACAACACAGGAATGAGACATACCAAGTGAAAAAGAGACGGAAAGGAAAACAGAGAGATGCTGTGACGGTTTGCATCCCTCCATTTCCCACAGAGTCTCTCAACAGAGGCTGCAATGTTCAGACAAAACACAGACTCCAGTCAAAGACGGCTTTCTAGGAATTCCTTCTGAAGTCTTAAATGAGCTCAAAAAAGACAGTAATGAAACTCTTCTTTCTTTGAATAGATGCGGTGAAGGTGATTGCAAATCTGGGGATTTCAGAAAGTTAAAAATGAGCAGTAATAGTAAAGTTATCCCAGCAGCAAGTCAGCTGACCACATCCTCTGTTTTCATTACATCACCACATTGATCGCAGTGCAGTTTTGTTGTACGGCCAAGTTAATGCTAAAAGTGTAACACAGGTTCTCAGTACTTGGTGATAGTATATTAAACCTATTTTAAAGAAACAAAGAATGGGGTTCGCCTTTTCCACCCACCGACATCACAATCCATAATCACCTAAGGCGATTTACAGTTGGAGAAGAAGAGGGAGAAAAAAAGAGTGCTTGAAATGACAAGAAGATGGAGAGGAAAAGGAGAAGTGAGATAAAAGTGAAATGAAATGGAGAGAGAGTACCACCTACTGTTCTGGTGTCCTCTGGCGAGGAATCATATTGAAAGAGAGACAGGGAGGTCTGTTTTCGGCTGGAGCTTTAACTCTTTTTCTTTTTTCCTCCCCGAAGAAGTGAATCAGGGGTGACTGCACCCACAATTAGGGCATGAGAGGATTAGTGGAGAGTGGGAAGGTAGTTGGGGGCTGTTTTTTGTTTGTGCACTTCATATTGTGGCATCTGCATTTTTTTTTCTTCCAGATTCCATGTTCTCACAAAATAAGAAAACATCGTAAACAACATAAGCGGCAAATGTGCAAGACGATGGGAGGGCAGTAAAGTAAGCCCAGTGTGTGCTGTACTCCACTATGTGACTGCAGCCTTACACTTCCCTCCCTTTACTTATTTTTTTATTTTTTTTGCTTTTCCATGTCATCATGTAACACATCCTTGGAGCCTCTTTGCTCTCGGTTGCCTCATTAATGCCTTTATAGATGTCAAATCCCCAGCAACCAAAATGTCGGAAAGTCCCCCATCTTTGCTTTTATTTCTGTGGATTTCATTTTTTTTTATGACAAACACAGGGCTCACAGGAGGGAGACCAAGCATTTGGGTTATCAGGGGTTTAAAGCACTTAAAAGCTTTTGGCCATCCTGACATTAGGCTATGCGTGGGTCCAGGGGAGCAGGGAAGCATTATGTTCCAGTTTTTAGAAACAACAAAGTCTCAGATGTATTTGTCTTAATGTACAAAAAAAAAAAATGGAAGATGGCTCTCTGCAGTGATTTTGTTCATTGTGTCTTAAGAATTTTTTTTTTATTTTTGTAATGCCCTTTTTATATGTATCAATTGTTTTGAATGGATGATGAGGAGACTCCTGTTGATATTTAAAATGGCGAACTCTACCAAGCAGGCAGTTGTTTATGAGCTTAAGCTGGCTAAGTTTAGGTTTATGCTGTTTGATGTTAGAGATGCACACAGCTTCTCTGTCCCTCCTCGACTGGGAAAAGACGGCAAGAAAGCAAAGTCATTCTTCCACCTCATCTTACACTCCTGGCCTTCAAAGGCAACCCGGGCCCAAAAGAACCCTGAGGGGGGAGGTCACAGTAAGCTAAGAAAACTGAAGGTGCGCTTTGAAGGAATGGAGGGGGTTGCACTCTGTGTGCCACACAGTTGCCTGTTTGCATCAGTGCAGCGTCTGCATGTGTGACAGACAAGGATGTCTTCTGAGTGGGGAACAGCATCTTCACCAGGACAGTGTGCTGCTTCCTCAGAAGCAAGTCCTACATCATAAAAAAGACAGTCCTCTGAGAAGGAGACAGGATCTTACTGGAGAGACTGAACGGATGCAGCTTTAAAGTGAAGCAAGGAGGAACACAAACAGAGAAAACCCCAGAAAGGAAGCTTCAGCAGAGACAGCTGTGGTGTTCAGTGCCTTGCAAAAGTATTTATACCCCTTAAAGTTTTGCATATTTTATCAGATTGCAACCACAAACTTGAATGTCTTTTGTTATTTTATGAAATAGGCCAAAACAATCGAACGAACGATACTGAAAAATGGAAGGAAACTAACACAGGGTTTTACATTCTTTTGTAAAAATCTAAAAGGTATGGATTTGTATTCAGTTTCTCTGTCAATACTTTGTTGGAACATTTTTCCAGAAATTACAGTGGAAATAGTTTTTCTTTACCTGCTTTGGACATCTAGAGACTTAGATTTGTGTACATTCCTCCTTGCAACAACATTGAGGTAACATCTGGATCGACTCTTTCTACAAATCTCATTTCCACTGGGGTCTGAACTTTGACTGGGTCATTCTAACACATCACTCCATTGGAGTGATTTAATTCACTCCACTGTAGCTGTATGTTTAGGTCTCAAATCTGTCCCAGCCTTTTTTTTTTCCATCATTGTCATCATCTTTCCATCAACTCTGAGTGATTTTTCTGTCCATTCTGAGGAACAGCATCCCTACAGTATGATGCTGCTACCACCATGTTTCACTGTGGATCCTTCAAGATTCAGTGCAGTTACGTGTCTTTTATCTAGTAATGTGTGTTTTGCATGCACACAAGATTTAAACATATGTTGTGTTTTTCCTTCACCCCTAGATATCTGTGCCATACCTTTAGGAGTACTTTTAGTTAGGCTTATGGAGACTGTATTAGCTCACAGCAACAGTCAGATTCTGTATCACAGCATCTTAGGCTGTCTCTTTAGAGCTCACTCCCCCAGGTCACACATGGAATTTAAGAGCTTTTCTGAGGCAAAGAGGTGTGACTCGCTCTGAGACTCCCCTCTCGCTCTTTCTCTGCATTTGCGTCTCTCCCCTTTCTCTCTCTTTCTCTCTTACTTATTTTTCCTCACTTTATTTCCCCCTGCTTTGCAGCTCTACTCAAGAGTCATGGGGCGCAGGCTCAGCGGTAAACCAATTTCATTTAGTATGTTTTCACATTTTTATCCAATCACGGCATGCTCAGAGGTTTCAAAAGCCACATGACACTTTTATTGGGGCCTAATTAAGGATCTCTGATTCAATCCGTGTAATTTAATAGAGATCAGTCATAATTGTGAAGCTCTGGCTTTGTGTTTAGGGTAGGTAATTCATTGCAACCTCTGCTTTCTACTGCAGCGAGGTTAAAGGATATTCCATTAGCTTTGATATTAATCTGTAGCATCCACCCTTCTGTCTTTGGGGAACGGGGTTAATGTACAGAACATTTCTGCAACTTTCAACCTTAGCCATAGAACCTGAGTATTAAGTAGGAATCTGATAATCTTCTAATTTAAAATATTCTGGTATACAGTAATTTATGCTAAAATAAATACTTTCTGAGATTTCCACTTGCCTTTATTTGTTAGAAAGTGCATGCCACACACTTTTTGTCAAGGCTTGAGACTGCGTGCTAGTTTTTCCTAAGACTTGCATTGAGATAATAGAATCGCTGTTGGAGAAGGACTGAAACAAATGCTGAGCAGCCTTTTCTAAATCTTCCAGTGAAAGCCTGGAATGAAAGAGAGGGACACAACTCCCTGGCATTGTTCTGTACTTTTCCAATGGCTTTTGTGACGCTGTGTTGAGTAGAAAGAGGCCAGAAAAGCCGAGAGAGAGACCCCAGTTGGCTGGGTTAGAGCAGTGCATGCTGGGAGCTGTCTAGACATTGTGGGATAACGGAGTAGATAGAGAAGGGGAATGAAACTGGCAGTGGAATCTGGGCCAGAGGGAGTCCATGTCGAGGGCATGGCTCAATGGGCGCCTTATCTAAAATCACGTCTAGTCGCTGTAGACCTCAGCTTCTAGAGTCTAACAGCTCTGACACTTGACAGGAAGAACAGTCACTTTCGGACCAAACAAACTGTCTCTCATTCCCCTTTGGACCATAATTTCTCCGTGACTATTTTTAACCTGACTGTCTATCACTTGACTTTATTGTGGCGTTGTAGGTGATTGGATTGGCCAACAGCCATTTGTTTCATGTTATTAACTGTGTCCAAAAAGTACCTGGGAGCATTGTATGCCAAATGAAGTCTGCCAAATGAAGTCTGCCAAATGAAGTGAATGCCATCTAATTTAAATGATCTTACCATCTATAAACGCCTCCATCTCATGGGTTATCAAAAACTAAATCAGTCTTATAACTTATCAACATTTTATTATTTTTATCTGAGGCACTTCTTACACCTTTCCATTGACTTATGAAGATGAAAAAGATATTTCTAAATATTTTATGTTTTTGCAAATGGCCTTTTTTTTTGTTCCAGTAGGGGTTCTGTGTGCCACAGGCAACTTTGAGACGACACGCTGTTCTGGTCTCTTTTGGTATTTGGACATTTAGATGTCCTGGAGGTTCATCACTTTGGATTTTGAATCAAGCTGTCAGTGCAAAGAAGGCATGCTTGAAAAGTGATTAAAGGCTTAAACACTTGTTTGAAATGTGTCAAGTGAAATGGAATCACAGGAGCTTCAAAAATAGTCAAAACTAATATAAATGTAGTTAACAAGGGCTGTTCAGTTAATCAGAAGAGAACTTTAAGCAATAAAAGAGCTGCTTCTTATCCAGCTGTTGAGGTAAAAGGACTAACTTTTTAACTCCGTATTTTCTGTAAGTTTTGGTTAAATGCATTTATTCCACTGAAAATCAAACAGGTTATTGTTGATATTATTGCACTGGCAAGTTGTGTCAACATCATAGTGTGTTGTTCACTCAAGTTATTCTACCAAACACAAGACACCTCTGTTGAGAAGATAACATTACTTATACAGCAGACAAGAGAAAGTACACTTGTAATCTATTTAACCTTGTTTTTGTTTTTTTTGCATGACTTGCATCAAATTTGCATCAGTTATGAATAACACAGTACCTCTGCTATATTGGGATACTACAGTAAATCCTGTTACCACCCAATCCATACAGGTAAGCTCACCAACTAAATTGGTTGAACATCAGATTTTATTATGCTTAAATTTAAAATGTATCTGGAAAAACTCAAAGTACACTTTCTGGGAGACTTGTTGTTTTTTTGTGTATGAAGTCACAAACTTATGCCATCTCTCCACTTTTACACGAGGTAAGGGTTATTTTCTTTTTTCTCACTGATTTGTGGCATGTGTGGAAAAATGAGATGACTAATGTCGTCCATGTGTAGGACTTGGTCCCATCTTTCTAGCGCTCATTATGCTTGAGCCCTACGACAGTTTGGAGGACGTAGGGGGGCATCGTCACGTTGGCCATATGCTTTCCACGGCTCCTATCTGTCAGAATGTCAGGGCATGGCGGGGGTGTGCTTTTCTGCACCAACAGAGGAGCGGAGCGCAACACTACAGGAGGGCCTCATTACTGACACACCCCGCTAAAACAGACCCAAAGATGGGTGTGAAGACACACTGAGCACTTTGTTTAGAAGCAGAGGGTGAGCCATTTAAAAAGCACTCAACCCAAGCAAGTGCCCCTCCCTGCCTGCACAGCTCCATTATCACAGCTGAAACTATGACGCAGAAATTTTTGAAGTCGATGCTTCAACAAATTAACAAAGTAATTAAGGCAAACAAATTGATTCCCATTACGGTTTAATTGAAGTTTTGCCTTTGTGCCTTCGTCTGGCTATTCCCTTCTCACCTAAAGCCAACATCTCACATTTGTCTGGGCAGGCTTCGAGAGTTTGTGCTATGACTCAAACTTCACAGTGGGACTGTAAGGTTTTGTTTTTTTCTGTGTTAATTTAGCTTTTTCTGTCTTTCAGTTAATTACCCCTTGATTGTCCCTAGCTGTCCCTTGTTTCTCCTGATTCTCTCCCTGTGTATTTAAACCCACTTGTGTTCCTTGTTCTTCGTTGGGTCCTCGTCTTGTCGTATCCGTCTAGTTTTGTCTCGTCGCTTCCTTTCCTCCAGCAAGTCAGTCATCTGTTGGTTGTTTCTGAGAATCATCAGTTGCTACCAGTTTTTGAGCCTTAGCCGTCCGCTCTAGCTGTGCTGCCTGGACATTTGGAATTATTTGTCTCCTATTCCTCATTAGAACCATCATTTTCATCATTTCAACTTGGGCCCGCTGCGTCTGCCTCACCACCTCTAACCGCATTTCATTACAGGGACATTTATATGAAGCCATTTATTTTTCTTGATGCGTTTGATCGTACTACATTTTTCCAAGAAGCACAAAAGGTTTAAAGCACTGAAATGTTGTTCTGAGTCCATTATAGATCTTTCTTCTCTTGTATGACTGCACACAGCTCTCTAATCCCAGTTGTTCATGGTAATTCACTATTGAAAGTCTTACGGTCCCCCAGAATCCTTCATTGCCATTGATCCATTAAATTTATATTGGGAATTAGCTCTTAGGTGGTCAGGGTAAAAATCAAACTTTTCCCCCCAGACAATTTGTAATCCATACTGTTCTGAATTAGGGTGCAATAATGATTTCTTTTCTCTCTCTCAGGTAGTTATAATGCTCAGTGGAGGGAGACTCCATTAGACATCAGGCAAACCTTAAAAGAGATGGTGTTTTTCCTGACTTTTTAGAGAAAGCCCGTTGTTCAACTTGTACTCCACAGACTAATCACAATTCACTCAAAAGTCAAGCTGTACTTTTGATTTCTTAAAAATTGCACCTTGTCATTAAGGTTCAATTTTGTAGTATTTTGCTTGTAGAGTTAAAGTACATATTCATGTCTTTGGAAATCATGGCTGTACAGAATTTACTTAAAGTATGCATAATATTCAGGGACATTTGAAAAGCATCAGCAAAATAATCCTCATCCTTCACTGTATTTACTAACCATAATTATTTAGCGGAAGACAATTTGAAAAGGGTGTTATGTATATGTATTTAGCCCTTTACGTCCAATAACTCATCACTGCTCAATCCATCATCTGAAAAGAGAATGGCTCAACTGGCAGACCATTCAATAATTAATAAAATAAACAGCCAAGAGGCCCTACTCTGGAGGAATTGCTGAGATCCACAGTTTACATAGGAGATTCTGTCACAATGACAGCTACCAGTTGTGCAGTCCTTCACAAATCTAGGTTTCATGGAGGAGTGGCAAGAACAAAATCATTCTTAAAGAATACCATAAAGTTACATGAGGTAGCATCTCTAAAAATGCTGACAAAGCTACAGAGGAATAGTTTAAAACAGACCTATCGATGTTACCATGACCAAGTCCAGACCTATATTCAGTTGAGAATTTGTCCCGATACTTGAAAATTGTTCACTTTCCATCCAATCTGCCCGAACCTGAACTACTATAATTTAAGAGAAATGGGCAGAACATTCAGTCACTAGATGTGCAGAACTGGTAAAGACATACCTCAATAGATTTGCAGCTGTAAATTGCAGAAAAATGGTTCTAAACAAGGTGCTCAACACATTCTACACTTTTTTATATTTAAAAGCACAGAATGTAAATATTCACTGAAAGGGAGTACAAATAATTTTGCAAAGCACTTTACATCTTCGCAAGAACTCCGTGTCGTGGTTATGATCTGCAAAAGTTTAAGTTATACATATTTTACAAACATTGCTGCTGTTTTCATTTTATAAAGTAATTCAGTGTTCACTGCAGAATTGATCTCAAGTTCCTGAGAATTCGGGTCCAAAAAGAGAGGGTGGGCCTTCGCCTAATCCCACTTAATGCTATCCTATGTCCCCTAATTAAATTGCCCAGTCCCATGTAGTGTGAAAGCTAGCGGTTCGGCAGATGTAGCGCCATGTTAAACTTTATGTTGCTTGAAAATGGCTTCCGCTCCAAGTGCATTGGAGACTGAGATGGTTTGACTGTAAAATTATGTGTTTTATGGCACCGTTATCTGGGCGATATTTCTTAAAGATGCAGCACTGCATGCTGCATTCTCTGTCTTCAGGAGGGAGCAAATTGATATGAACAGATCAACAGAGCTTTGTCCTTCTACACGACCTTGGTACCATACTTGGCCCTGAAATTGATTTCACTCCCTATCTCTTATGCCAAAAAAAACTCTTATTCACTGAATTTTTAGTCCTGTTGCTGACGCGTTTAATATATAGGTGTGGAGAGTATGTACTTTTGGAATGTCATTCATTTCCACCATCATTTTTCCACACTTTAAGCTTCACCATGTTTGCCACATGTATGTATGCATATCTATACAGATATGTATGCACATATCTATTCCTATATTTGCCTATTTTTTTCTCTCTCCAGCCTACACTGTAGCAGCCCAACATAGCAGCTTTAAATAGCACATACATGCACTTACACACAAGTTTTAAAAAAAAAAAACAGACACCGTGCCTTGGCTGTGCTCCATTAAGTGCCTTGTGTCTTAAACAGGAGTGTGACGTAAATGCAGGGCTCTGAAATTTAGGACAGGTTGGGTATATGTGTTGCGTGTGCCGGCTGTTTGTGTGTTTCTGGTCTCAGCTTTATTCTGTGTCCTTATTGTCCATCCCAGGAGATGCCCCCCAAACACCCCATCTTCTCTGATTTTGTGGCCAGCTGAATATTATTGATCATTTGGTAAAAAGTTCTGATGTCTGTAGAAGAGAACAGAAAGAAAGAAGCAAAGTGGCATTTGCCTTGTTCAGTCTGTGTGTTTCTGATTGTCATTGTGAATGTAAATGGGAGTCAAATAAAGCTAGGGTGGAGATTCATTAAGAAGTTTTTGATGTGTCTTGCATATTCCTATTATCAGCTTACATAATACTTGTTAATAAGCATTCATAATGGCCTAATTGCATGCTGAAACCTATGTACTAAACTTTCCAGTTAACTAATGCTGTCTCAAACCCTAAGATTAGATGAGCACAATGAACAGGGATATTAAAAATGTCACCTCAGACAGTACTGACGCAGGTGGAAACCCATTTTCTTAAAGTTTCAGTAGATGCATGGGCTTTTTAAGGTTGAAACACTGGTGAAAATGTTAGTTTGAGATTTTATGTTTTGAATCGAGGGGTGTCGTGTCAGTGAAGGTTGCCTAGAGACGGGCTGCCAGCGTTCAGGCCCCCCCACAGGGCCACACCACTGACATTTCCAAAACTAAACAAACACAATGCAACTGCAGGAATTATCAAAATAGTTGGGATGGTTTGTCAGTGCTGTGAAAATTTGGAATTCATGGATTCAAATTTTACTTTCACTTTACCCTGATCCTTGGGGATGTCTCTTGTTTTGGAAAAAAGAATGTAAAAAAATAGAAATGGATTCCAACAATTAACATTGTCATGAATTCTTTCAATGTGTAGTGGTGATTTGTTTTAATAATTTATTTCGGAGAAAGCTCTTATGTGAAACGTGTTGATATCATCCAGATATTTCCCAGAGACATGAAAACAAAAAGAAAAAACTTGAAGTGCTTAGTAGGTAAAATGGGACGTCATGTTAAAAAGTCAATAATATTCAACTTAACAACGTTTTAAAATTGAATTCACTTCTAAACATCCACCTGCACACTTCCTGACAATGTGCAATACTTGCCTACAGCCATTTTAAGAACAAACAATTTCTCATGCCTTTTGTACTTTTCCTCATTTTGTCACATTACAGCCACAGACCTGATTGTACAAACCCTGTCCAACAAACAGAAAATAAAAGGAAAGTTTTCATGACTAATGTGAAAAGGGTTGTGTCTCTGCATCCTTGTCCCCAGTGGGGTCGGGAGAGCTGCTGGTGCCTATCTCCAGCTAACGTTCCGAGCGAGAGGCAGGGTCACCCTGGACAGGTCGCCAGTCTGTCGCAGAGCAACACAGAAACGGACAGAACAAACAACCATGCACACACACACTCACACTTAGGGAGAATTTAGAGAGACCAATTAACCTAACAGTCATGTTGTTGGACTAGGGGAGGAAGCCGGAGTACCCGGACAGAACCCACGCAAGGCAAGGCAAGAAGGTACAGCTCTACCAACTACGACACTGTGCAGCCCCCGACGCAGTCCATTGTATTTATTTTCATTATTGCAGCTGTTTGTTGGAGGCCTTCAAGGTTTATCAGAAGATATTGCTAACCAAAGAGCAAACTAACGTCTAATTCATCATCTGAAAAGACTACAATCAGAAATCTGCAAAACATAAACTGCCAGGTCTGATTCAGAGAAGCAGACTTAGGAGCTGGAAAAATCCACAGTTCTAGTGTGAGATTGTATCAACAATAATTGTGCACTTACACTTGAAATTAAACTTTTTAGTTTCTATGCTATAACAATTTTTTTCCTACATTAAAAGCAGGAAAACATCCATCTGCCCCCATCTCTGGTGAACAATGTTTTGGATTTGGTTGACAGTTCCCGATAGTCTTTTGACAAATCCCATATGTTCATGAAAGTGTGGACGCATCTTACTGTTACCCCTGATATTCTCAAGCTTTTGTATGCTGCACAAATCTAAATGCACACTACATACTGTACTGGGGATTTATTGTCAATATTTTAAACTATTCACCTCCTAGAGGGCAAGGTCAGTGCTAATCAGTGCTTACATAACGAATTTGCATGATCATATGGGCATTCTATGTTAATGACACCAATGGAAAATGCCATCTCAAAGTAGCTACAGAATATCCCATCAATGCACAAATGGCATCCATTATAGTGATTAAGAAATGCTTGACACATGGCTAATGTTGTTATCACACTGTTCAAACCACTAGGTGACCATTTGAGTTTTGATGATGGGGACATTACCATCCTGGAAGCCATTTTTCCTAGCAAGGAAGGAATAGGGCACTTACAGGAAATGCATCTGTTATAAGCACAGAAAATGCCCAGCTAAAAAAAAAAAAAAAAATCTGGAACCTTAAATGAGTCTATTAAGTTGTTTTGAACATGCTTAAATTTAGTCCTGTTTTTCACAGATAACTCTCCAGCAAAGAAAAGAAAATCAATCCTGTTTTCTTTCAGGCTTTACAGTTTGATAATGAGGCACCAAACAAAGCAATCTTTGAAGCATAAAGTAAGCCTGAAACCAGTATCATCCACTTGCGACAGTCCAGTTGCCTAGGTTGCATCCTTTCAAGACAAGGGACAAAAAAAAAACAAAAAACATCCCTAACAACAAAATAGTATAAATTACCACTGTTATGGTCTATACGGTTCAATTTAATGTGCTTGTAATGATAAATTATTTTGGTTATGAATCTAAAGTGGACCTGAGTGCAGTCGGAGCAGCAGGACTGTTAGAACAATTGCAGCTGTCTCCCAGGGCTGTGGCCATTAGTCAATAAATTAGAAAGTAATTAGTTTCTGCTTCTGTGGCTCTATTTGAAGCGCTTCACACAGGTGTAATGAAAATTTATTGGAGCTGTTGATCCAGATGAAAAAAGAAAAGTTGAGGGTTTTTTTTCTTTTTTTACTGTGAACGGCTGCAACGAAAGATTTTCATCTGACTCTACCGTTTTTTTAAGGTTCCATCTGACAACAAGGAACTTTTGATAGTTTTTGCAATAAAAAATAATTTTGAGTTAAGATTTAAAAGTAAAGCTAGTCAGAAACAACAATAAACAGAGTAAGTCTTGTACTAAAATCTACTTCTTAAATATTTTAGTATTAGGCTAAAATGCAAACATTTGGGCAGGCAACATGCATGAAACGTAAAAATTAACCAATAAAATAAGTGCAACACACATCTTTACATTTACAAACTATTCTGCTTGATTTGGATTTAAATAATTTTACTGGGTTATATTTATATCCTCCAAAAATCATTTTTAAATTGTAGTAGTGTGAGGAATTTACCTTCTCCCTAACAGGTGTTGGTTTTGTACTTTATATATTCTAATTTATCTGGTAAATGTATTTTTTGTTTGGAGGAAATAACTTGCCTTTTTTTTGTATTTTTGTTTTAATCATTCGCTTTTCTCTTTGAGGTCACCTGGTCATGTGTTGCCATGGAAGCAGTGTTGACAAGGACCTGGTGTTTTCAATCAGCCTCACTGGGAAAGTCCATTGTTTGAGAGGGAGGAGAGATGGTTTTGGATTCTGTTTGGGCCCAGATTGTTTCTGTTTTAGTTTTGAAGTTGCTAGAGTTAGTTGTAATTACGTAAATATTTTTCTAGGAATATAGTTTAGTACATATGTGCTTTTTCTTTCTGGAAATGTAAATGTTGTCTCCACCCCTTAATTGGTCCTGGTAGGAGCCAATGCTTTAAAAGCCAGGTGGTTTAGAACAGAGGGAGATTCTCCCTCCTGTTGATTGAATTTATGTCATTCTGAGATACTGGAATGAAATGTTTAAGAACTGCATAAAGAAAAAAAAATTCAGAGCTCTACAATTTCTGGGTCCTGTCTGATTTTTGATCACAAACCAACAAGTAGCAACAGTTTTTCAGTTTAAAAGTATGTTCTCTAGTCGCAGAGAAAACTTGAAAAAAGACGCTTGGATCCTAGGTCTCGATTCGTTGTACCTATTTGCCAGTAGGCATCTCATCTACTCGTACTTTGCTGCTCATGGTACTCTCTCATTTATTTTCCACCGTCATCTGTCGTGTTTTTTCGCTCCCTCATAAAAGGAAAGTAGGACTTCCGCCCTCAGCTTTACCTAATTGAACAGCTTCACTTTTCTTTCATGCCATTGTGTGCGGATCAAGGCAGTCACACTAAGCTTTTTGTTGGCAGACAACATCAAGGCTATTTGTTTTGTCTGGCGGAATGTAAGGTCAACGGCAGAGAAAGAGAGAGAGAGAGGGAAAAAATGGAAATTGGAAAACGGCTGCACAACTGCGATGTCAGTAAGCAACATTAAAGACAGATGGGGGGGTGTAGCGGCAGCATATGGCTAAGAAGAAAAATTTGAGGTGAAATGAGAGAGGAAGGCAGAGAGGATATGGAGAAACAAGCACAGGTGTAAAGATGTGATGGCAGCAGGAGAGAAGAGGACAGACAGGAAGAACAGAGAAGACAGTCAGAGGAACATGATGTATGGATGGACGAATGGATGGATGGGGACAGTCAGCAGAGTAGACCTGTTCCTGGCTACACAGCCAATTAGAATAAAATTAGCTGGACCTTGGCAAAGGCTAGGGTGCAGAGTAGGACATGGAGGGAAGAAGGGGAGGAAAGGGTAGGGACAAAGGGGGACAATATCCTGGTGATTAAAACCTAATGATTAGTGGTGTGAAAAGGCAGAAGGGTAAAGAACTGGGGTCACCGAAGCCTGGAGGGAGAGAAAAGGTCTTCTAGTAATGAGACCAACCTTCCCATTTTCCTCTTCATCCCCCTCTTTCTTTCTCTACCTCGTTCTCTCTCAGCATCATACCTTCCTTCTGTTTAGACTCTATTTTCCTCCCTGTTTTCTCCATCTTCTTCTGCTCTGTATTTACACATTATTTTATTTTCAGTTTGTCAGTGTCCCTTTTCTCGCCCATGCTCCCCTGCCTTCCTATTGCAAACCCTGTTACTATCTATTGCTGTCTCTTGCCTTTGGCCAAAACACGCACTAATGCAATTTCTGCGGGAGACAATTTAGCTTTTGTGATAAGCAAAGATTAATGAGAAGTGTATTTTTAAATCACCAGTGAAGATCAGCAGATGATTATAGGAGAATTGAGCTGCAGCATAAACTCATCACGGGAGTGGCAACTGTTTCAGATTCCCCATGAGGTCCTGCATAAGTTTGAAGCAACATTTTGATCAAAGTGCACAGCAGTAATCATTTGTTGCACTATAAAGAAGTCTTTTGGGTCTCTAACAGCGCTTGGATTTGAAATACAATTCTCCATGTGTTATCCTAGGAATCCCCAGAAATGTGTCCCTGTTCACTTGGATTTGTGATAGCTCACAGGAATGGGCCTGCAGTGAGACACAGATCTATTCTAATAGCTAGCATCTATACAGGGTTATATGCATTTTGATGTTTTGTTCCAGTAAGTGCTTGTGCATCTGCAAGAATGTAAATGTGTGTACTTGTATATCAGTATAGAAGTCTATCTCTTGGCAGGTTTAATGGCAGAGACATGCTAATTACCTGAAGCATAATGCAGAAAGATGATGGGTTTTTGCGTGATTATCTGTTTTTCTGCTCTCTGTTGATGCCTCATGTACTCATTCAAGCAACTTAATTGTCACCACAAGCAATGGGAAAAGTTGGAGAGCCATATATATTCTTCTGCTTCTATCTCTCTATTTCAGGCTACTAATATTGGCTGTAATGACAATACATAAACCCACAGAGACTTGGTCATTGATGTACTGCAAAAAAAAGCATTTTCATACTCTTTCCTCTTGTCTCATATTAAATTTAACAATAACTTTGACCTATTGTTAAGTAGAACTAGATCCTTGATCCTTTTGCACCCCAGTATGTTTGGAGATCAGATCAACATCACATGTGAATCAAATAAAAATCATGTTGTGGCTCTAAAAAAAATCACTACATCAGGTTTAGACATTAACCAGAATTTTGTGGTTGATTTTCCATATAGGTTATGACATGCAGACACAAATTTTGGCTAATTCAGTTTCAGTTGTAAGAAGTATAAAACAAAATTATATGACAACAGCAGGCAATATGATTTTTCTAGTTTTTCTGTGTGGCTTTTAACTATATCAGATTAAGGGAATTGAGGAAGGGCAAAGAGAAAGAAGACCAGTCACATAAAAAAGGGTTTTACTTTAAGTCAAAACATAAAGTTAAATATTCAGGTGTTTACTAACAAATGTTGACACTTTTCTATTACTTCAAGCTTGTATTACCAAAAGTAATTATCCTGTTTGGCAAATGAACACATTTTCAAATCCTACTGGTTTTCCAAATTCCTAGTAGAACAAAGTTGAGGTGGAATTGATGTTATTTTCCGATCTTAGTTCTGGCTTCAGAGATAAACAGAACGCTGATTTTACTGGTATTTCTCTGTTAATTATTGTCTATCTCAGTTTGTACCTTGAAATATTCTTGAATACACTTTCCGTTTGAGTAGCAACTGTGTGAAGCCGGGATCCAACTGCTTCAACTACACATCTGCTGTTTTGGCTTATTTCTTTTACATTATAGCATTTTTGTTTGCTATTCATTTTGGATGTAGTTAATTTATTTTGCGTAACGCAGAGGGTATTCCAAGTACCACCTGAGGTCCCTTCATCAAGTGAGTTTAAACTCATCGATTTATAAAGAATTTAGATTCCTAAATAGCAAACTACTTTTCTTCAATCAGCAACATTGGTCCATATCAGGTTTCCAACCCAGTCATCACTGGTCACAGCTAATCAAGCTGAAAATCAACAGATTGTTATCAACAACTGATTTGTTGGCTTATCTATAAACAGACTGATGATCTACATCTGTTGAGTGAAAAAGTAGATTCTGCAACACAACACCTTGCTGCCAAAAGAGTTTCTGTTTCAACATCTGACATCCACCAAGAATATGTGTTAAAATGCATTATTTTCTGACGAAGCGGCCAAGACTAGCTAAGATTGTGTAACACATAAATCATTACCCGCCCAAGCAGAACATGCAAAAAGATCTAACAGCCTGAGATGAGAGAGAAAGAGATAGCAGAATTATAAACCTTTGCAACCTTCTCAAAATTACATCTTCCTTGCAATGGCTGTCTTATTTTGCACCATAGCATTCATTGTGTATTTAATATTTTTCTTGGCTAACTTGAATTTTCCTGACTGCATTTAATATATGCTCTAAATTCTACTTCTCTTCATCTGTCAAGTCCCTCCTTTTCTCTATTTCTGTGCATTCTGTCATTCAGTTAGTTTTCATGAACAGATTTTTCTTAGCCAAGAGAACAAAAAGTATAGCAGGATTTTTTTTTTAGCCCTTAGGGACTGGGGGAGATCATAAGACATGTCAGAAGTCTGCTGGGTCTTTTCCACGTAGACCCTACTCGGTTATGTGGTTGAAACCTATTGAGAAAGTGCAAACACAGCCCCAGGTCCAGACCATGAGTCAGAAGCCCTGGGAGTCGCACAATGGCCCCTGACTTCAGTCAGAGAGTCATCCTTGAAGAAAGCGATTCATCCGCAGGGTGGATTAGCCCCTGAAGGAATCTGATTGTGTGTGTTTTTCCACACTCCAATGTAAGAAACATAGGCACCTGCATGCACAGAGGGAGAGAGAGCAGAAAGAAAAAAGAAAAATAGACAGTGGTCTATATGTGGCCATTGTTTGACTTGCCAAATTGCTCTGCTGTTAGCCAACTATTATCTGTGCTACAGAACACAATGATGAGTTTTCAGTTTGGAGAACATCAGGGAGGAAGGAAAAAGAGAACAAATAAAAGCCTTCCCTGTTGGCCATGTGTGATGACTTAGTCAAGCCAGACGACTTATTGCCCATTCTTACAAGTAAGGTCTGCGGGCTATGTCACTTTGAAAGAAGAAGAGGAGAAGCAGAATAAAACTACTCAAAGCCACCTTTGTGCAATGCCGTGTTACAGCAAACCGGGTTGGCTTCTGATCAGGTGAGCAGTTGCCGTTTTCTTCAAGTACAGGGGCAGTGAACAGCAGGCCGAATGAGTGGAAACACAGCGAGGGTCACGAGTACCCCTTGGGAGGAGGTATCCCATAGGGGGGTGGGCAGATGGGGTCTGAAATGAGAGTATTCTTAGACAGGTGGATGGCTGTCACCCTCATTTTGCTATCGCTAGCAAGCAGGTGGCCTCTCCTTCTTCCTTTTTCACTCGACGGTCACCTTGACGTGGCACCGCTTCCCCCCTGGGTCCCATCCCATCATATACACAATGTCTATACACACACACTTGTTCTCACTCACAGACTCACTGACGGTTTTTCCACGACTCTCAGTCACTTCCAGCACCTGGGGACTGGGAGTGTAAACAGTCGCTCTCAAGGTTGAACCCAGGTGTTTCATTTCCATTCAGGCCCTCATCACACACGCCGCCTTCTCCCTCTGTCTCTGCTTATAACACAGATGGAATAGTCATTAATTTTTAGATTACCTTTTCTTTGTCTTTGTGGATGTTGAAATGCATAAAGTCTACTTTATATGTCTATGAAATAATTATCTCTCAACTCTGTGCACCCGACGCCTTCAAAACAGGATGTTCCATTGATGATTTTTGCCCTACATCATAGCTTTGCTCTTGCCACGACTCTAAAACACAATATAGCCTAATTAAACTAACAAAGTGACATCAATAAAGACAGAAGTGCTCTGTAATTATAGTCTGTGCTAGGACATCATAAGCAGGCAGTGTCATCAACCTAACGAAGGAAATAAATCAATGGCAGACAGACAAAACCCTGCTTTACGATCCCCTTCTCCTCTGACACACAAAGCCGACCATAAACACGAGTAAGGCAAGAGTTTAATGACAATCTTAAAGTTGCAGAGGCCACTAGCTTGTCTTTACTGCTCCTGGCCTGTGATACAATGGGTGTCTTGACACTTTCACCACTCCTTTCCTCTCCTTCATTAGCTGTGCTTCTCCCGTTAGTCTGCCTTTTCCCTTATCCTTTATATATGGTGTCTGGTCTCCTCACCCTCTGGAGACACATGAGTGGCAGGCCTCCCCCTTAATAACTGTATTCCAATTCTGACACGGATGCACAAACACACGCACACACACAAAATGTGATATGTTGCAGGATTCAAAATTGTCATTCCCAGGTTGCCTCTTCCTGCCGAGAGCCATGTGGACGGAAAGGGTAAATGTCAGGAATAGATATTTAATTACGCATACTCTGACTCTCATACACTCTTACGCAGGCATGCTCAAAAACGCGGCATCGAAAGAGCACCCCACGCTGATGGTGTGCGGAGTGTGTAGCTAAATGTCAGAAGATGATGTAAATTCTCATGATTTCTTCCAGATGTAGTTCATCACAACATCAGCGTTAGCCAGATTGCTATGTATTTGCCCCCCATAAACTTGACAGAGAAGGAGGAACATCTGGGCTTATGTGTAGGCAATTGAATCCTACAACTTTATATATCCTATTATTCTCTTTTAAAGAACTTGAGTGGCTGATTGGTTAAAAATTACTGTTTCACTTCAGATAGGTGTTTTATTTACACCACAAACACAGCCCTAATTCAAGATTGTGTCCTATCGTTGCTAGACAATGAAAGATGGAAAAGTCAGAAACTAACTTTTGCCTTGCTGTTTCCCTGACTCCCAGCACCAGCTCCTAGGATCCCCTTGCTAAGGTGACAGATAAGTAGTCTCACCGGGATCTCAAATATGTGGGAAATAGTTAATCAGCCAGGTTGGTGCAACAAACCTGGATACTGATATGGGTTGAAAATGCAACTGCAGAAAGGGTGTCAGAGTCATTCACTGTGCCACACTATAGATAAACTTTTTTACGGTTTTAGAAATAGGTAATTACAAATCTACTTTTCCCTAAGGTTAGAAACAAATCTTTATTAGTTGTGTGTTTAGGCCAATCCAAACTGTGTGGAGATGTTTGAGTCCAACCAGAATAAGATTTAAAGGTCAATATAAATTATTGACCTCCTGGGGTCGATTCCCTGCCCAGGTTTTTTCTGCATTGAGTTTGCATGTTGTCCCTGTGCATGCATGGGTTCTCTCCGGTTACTCCGGCTTCCTCCCACAGTCCAAAAACATGACTGTCAGGTTAATTGGGCTCTCTAAATTCTCCTTAGATATGGATGTGTGCGTTCATGGTTGTTTGTCGTGTCTGTCTCTGTGTTGCCCTGCGTTGGACTGGCGACCTGTCCAGGGTGTACCCCGCCTCTCGCCCGAAATGTCTCATTGGAGACTAGCGACAAGGGTGTAAAGAAAATGGATGGATGGATGTTAACATTGTAGAAAGATTCAAGTAATATAAACCCTTAAAATGAAAGAAAATACATTTTAAAGATTTGCATAACAATATAATTTTGCGCACAGACTATCATATTAGGTCCATATAACTACACAATTGCTGCTCAGCCTTTTGAAGGAGGCTTTCTGTATTTAAACCTCAGACGTCTAATCTGGATTGCTTCTGACTGTTGAGGGCAAAGCGAGAACCATGAAGGGATCCAATGCGCTATCTGAAGACTTCAGGAAGAAAAATGTAGCAGCTTTAAAGTCTGGTAAGGAATTTGAAAATAATTTGAGGTCAGCTTTGAAAAACCAATATCCCTAATTCAATTCAGTTCACCCATAGAGCAGAATTCAACGAAATCTCCAAAAACCTAAAATACAATCAAACGACCTACTGGAGGCTCTTGCTACAGCTGATATGAAAAAGCATTTTTAATGAGAGAGCAATTGTAGAAGTTTTAACTGTCATGGGATATTTATAGAAAACACTTCCTGTCAAATCAAAACCATGAAGGCCAGATAAGCTTTTTGGACAGATGAGCCCAACACTAATATTTCAACAACAAAACAGAAGACATGCTTTACATAAACCAAATACAGTGAATTTTGGAGGTGGCACATATGTCTTTTTCATTTTTTTAGTGTAGCTAAAATCTTAGTCTTAGCCTTTATGTGTAATTTATGGAGAAGGCAGATCCTTACCTTGTCTCCAATATTTCCTCACTGTGGCCAGTATTTCAGTTTCTATGTTTTCCATGACAGAATGAGGTTGAAATCTCAAATGGATAAAACTGATGTACCTGGATGTATGTTGACCCTGCCTGGTTTCTATTGAAGTTGTGCTTTCTCTCACTTTCTCACAGCCTACACTAACTACAGCTGTGTCTCAACATGTCCTGGTTGCTTTTTGGCTTAGCTTTAACACATTTACTGATCAGAAGAATATCAGAATTTTGTGTTTCCAACCACTGGTGAGAATTGATAATTTTATGGATTTAAAGTTGTATGTATATATATATATATATATATATAAATAAAAGAAGTTCAATTTCTCTGTAATATGGTTAATAAACCTAATAATTAAAAAAAAAAATGTCTGTGATACTCAACCTTTAATATAACATTTCTGTGTGGATCATTTCATATGGACAGACTGTTTATGTTTTTCACTCTGCACTTCATGCACCAGTGAATTTAGAAAATGAGAAGGCAGCGGCATTCATGATTAGAGGTGAGCCCCGTTGACTACTTTATGAATGTATTCATACATTCATACATAGAAGGATTGAAAGAAATAAGTTCAGTGGATGCCCTGTTGTATTGTGTTTAGTGTCTGGGTATTATGGAACTGAGAATAAAGAAAGTGAAACAGATTTGGCTTCACCTGTGATTCACTCGTTCCTGCTTTGTGTGTTCGGGAGTGTGTGTAAGGTCCTGGCCCCCGGCTGTGGCATCAGAAACACAGCAGAGGGATTGCAAACATGTGTCAGGTCCGAGGTCAGGGGTCATAATATACAAACATACCCAGAGAAATAGAGTGTTAGACACCATTGAGACCTGTGGGACCACATGGCTAACAGAGTTGCAAACACACACAAACCTATGTACGTCCTACCCTAGTTTTTTTTTTTCTTCTCATCTCTGTTTGCTTCCATTTTTTCTGATGAATCAGTGTGAAGAGGGTACAGCATAGCAGAAGCAGCCAGCTAGAAATAAAACGCAGGGGTTCAATATAACAAGTTACCTGTCACAAAACAATTTAATCCATTTCTTCAACTTACCTATTTTTATTGTGTATCCCAATATTTCACTGTGCAAGCCATGAGTTATGTTTTATGTTTATGACTTTTCTACATGGTGGTACAGGTTTATGAAGCCCTGCTTGGACAGACATCAGTCTTGCCAGCTGGAACAACTCATTTAACGGCAGCTGACTGGTTTTTTTGGCAAATGTTTTAGTTAATCTGTCTGTGGAAAATGTACATCTGACGGCAAGGTATTTCTACTTTTAATCTTCAAAACACAAAAAGTTTCACTTTTTTAGAGGTTTTATAGTGTTTATAGTGAATTATTTGCTCCGCATTGACACTGTTACACACATTCCCAGATGAAAATGTCCCAGTACAACCACACTCTGATCATTGTACCAGCCAATGCTTTAATTAGTTTTTTTACAGCTGGATCACACTGTTTTGTCCCACACACTGCTCTTCTGCAGCCGTTTGATTTCACTCTTAGTTCAGTTTGTAACTCTGTGTGAGCGCTACTAATAATTATCAACAGCAAAGCTGGCTTGGTCTATGTTTTATTTTAGGAAGATGAAAGAACTCATGCTGGCATGATATTGTTGTTGGCATACATTATGTTAACTGCTTGTGTTTAATGCCGAAGGTCAAAGATTTTACACAGTGACATTTACTTTATTTAAGACTACGTTTACGTCTTTTTTTCTTTTTTCTAGACAAATGTCAGTTATCAATTGCCGTCCTGCTCGCTCAAAGTGCTCAGTAGTTTGGTTCTTAATTTATTCTAGCTGTATAAACAACTCATTTGCATTTATCTACTATGCCTTGCAAAAGTATGCACCTCAAACTTTTCCATATTTTATCATGTTATGACCAATTACCTTTATCTTTGTATATTTTATTTACAAGTAAAAATCTGAAATATGTGGTATTAATTGCCTTCACCATGAAATTCCCAAATAAAATCCAGCGCAGCCAATTTCCGTCATAAAACAAATGAGTAGCCTTCATGTGTACAATTTAATTTAGGTACATTTCTGTTATGTGAAGGCCTCTGAGGATTGTTGGGAAGAAACACACCAGAAATGTGTGAGAATTGATGACAGTAAAGAAGTTGTTGAAAGAAAGGCATAAAAAGTCATATTTGCATTTTGGAAACCAAAATCTGCATTTAGCATTCCTCCACAACAAAGTTATGGAAGAAGATACCAGAAGTCACTAAGGTTTTAAAAGATGCAGAATTTTCCTTCTAATCCAGAAGTATTTACTACTTTGTTTTTGTCTAGCCCATAAAATCTCAATAAGACAACAGACGTTGTTGTGGTATTTTCCACCAACTGTCCGTTCCTGTTGTTCCAGACTCCTGAGGTGTTGGGATGCATCAGAAAAGAAGCTGCAGTGGGTGTGGTTGAGATGCCGCCAGGGAAAGTCTCTACTGCTCTTGTCTTTGTACTGATGAACTTTTTTGTTATCTTAGAATATGTATTTTTTTTGCAGGGGGTGGGGGGAGTTTTGAAACTTGTGTCTTTGTCAAAATGTAAGAGAGTTCAAAAGCTATGAGTAGTGTTGAAAGGCACTATGCATCTTTTATGTTCTGATTTGTCTCATATCATCACCACCTTTAATTATTCATTAGTCTTGCTGGTCTGTATACCTTAATTTTTGGCACCTTTTGTGTTTACAAAGGTGAATCACAGTGTGATGATGCTTATGCATACTCTGTGTGTGATATCAGATTTTTACTGACAGAGAAAAAAGCAGCTTTCGCTCCAAGGTGGACTCCAAAGCAAGCATTTCAGCAAGGTAACTTCAATATATTTAGTGCTACCTTAAGACGGTATCAGCTTTGCAATGCAAGCAAAGCCTGAAATTTGATTTGATCTGCATGGCCACCATCATTTAGCTACGGTTAATGTCTGTCCTTCTTCCTGCCTTCTATCTGCGCCTGAGCTGCCGCGAGCCCTTTGCTCCAATTAAAGCCATGATGCCTGGCTTTGGTTGGTATGGTGACCAGACAGGGCACAGACAGAGCTGTGATTCCCAGGTGAAAGGTGGGATAGACTTTCTGATTCGCTCCAGCACCCAGATAGAGTTACAGCTCAATTTCAGCCTTTCATCGTCATCGGTCTATCCTCCAGACTAATATGGGACCTAGGAGAAGAAGAGAGAGGAAAAATAGCTTCATCTTTTGCTCCTCTGTTTTCCTATCCATTTCTCTATTTTTATTCCCTCTATTTTTATTACTCTCTATTTTGAAATACTCAACACCAACCTTGGTAGAGTTATATTGAGGTTGTTTTGTTACAGAGGGGACTTTGAGATGAGCTTTATAACTTGGTAGGCTGAAAAGCATCACTTCTACCTCAGCAGCTCTGTCACTTGGAGAAAGTTGAGTTTTTTGACCTTTATCCTGCTTTCTCTCAGCCTGTTCTTGCAGTGTGTGCTTTGTTCTCTCACTTTTTTGTGGACAAGGCAGGATTTGTGAATTAATAATAAGTGGTTCAATAGCTGGCCTTAGCTGTGCTCCGTCACTGGAATCAATAGTGGAAGTTCAGTGGCACTGAGTTCTCCGGAGGAGCGATAAGGAGGGGCTTTATCCAGGTGATCCATATGCTCGGTTTGGCATGTGCCATGATGCGTGGGAAGGAGTGTGTCCTCGGCCCATCCTGTTGCTGCACTGATCCCTGGGGCCACACAGTTTGCTTCTTTACACGTTGGTTTTATCATCTGCTGCTCTCATAATAATATTATTTAACAAATTAGCTATTTGTTTAACAAATGATAAGAAATTTGTACACATCATTCAGAACGAGCCATTTCTGTTTAAAGTTTTATTTATATATAGTTCTTTTTGACCTTAGCTCCATAGTTTAGTGTATCACATTCTGCCCTTTCTACTTAATAACCTATAATTTCTATTTAGGCATCAGAGCTCATGCTTCTAAACATCTTGACTGATGTTTATCTTGGGTATTAAACCATAGAAAACCCATGACCTTATTTTGAACTTTGCGGTTAAATTCCCCTGCTTCGCATTTTAGTAGAAGGCAACACCGTTTTTGCTAATAATGAACAGCTGACCTTTTGTTACTGCAGACTAGTTCATCTTCCGTTTAATTGCATTAGTACTCTTGTACTGTAGAGGAGCACAAGCTTCTAAAACAGCAACTCTGCGGCATGACACAAAATATGGTTGAACGTGATTCCCTGCTGGCCATGCATTATTGAAAATACAAAAACGTCCTCTTTACAAAGTGTCATAATAAGGCAGTAGTGCAGAGGTTTGGTTTGCAGTTGCACAGGAGAGAACATGCTACAATCTGATGGCACCTTTATTGACAATGTGCTGAGAGCCGCCATGGATGATTAGCAAAGAGGATGTGAGGCATAAATCAACATTTCTGCAGTCACTTTTCTTCCCTTTTAATACATAAAAAGTAAAGAAAATGAAAAAGCATTCACAACACATGATAGAAAAACCTATTTAGGTACAAAGCTACAAATCCTCAACAGTTCAGTTCAGCGTTTTGTGATCAAAGTGTGCTGTGCAATTGCCTTAAGAAGACACATTATTAGATTATAGATGGAACATAATTTAATTTCAGTATAAATTCTGCTTTTCTATGAAGGCTTCAAAGGTTTGTTGAAACATCAGAGAATTAACAAAATCCTTTATCCCAAGGAAAACTCCAGACTGGTCAGGAAGAAAGTTGTGGAAAAGTTTAAAACAAAGTTAGCTTATAAAGTACTGCCCCAAGCTTTGAACATCTCCACTTTCAATCCGTCAATAATCAGAGCAGCGGCCAAACAGAACTATGCAAACTCCAGAGGAGCTGAAACTTTTCAAAGCTCGGATGAAAGAATTTGCAAACAGGACAACTAAAAGTTGTGAGATCCACGAATCTGACTTGAAGAAAGTCACAAGAAGAAAGCAAAACAATAAAAGTCCTGGATGTTTTTAAGGTACGCAGCTGTTTTGTAGACACATCAAACATGTGGGAGCAGGTGGACTAGTCAGGTGAAAATAAAACAAACAAACAGATAAATAATTTGGGGATGACATCCTGCTGTGCGGATGATTCTTCTGCAGGAATTAGAAAAAGTATTGAAAAAAAGCATGTCTGGGGTTTAATACAGGACAATTCTTAATAAAAGCCTGTCAGAGTATGCAAACGATTTGAGACTGCAGATAGAAGATCACTACACTCAGACGGTTTAGTCCAAACATCATTCATGCGTTACGCTGGCCCAGTCAGATTCTCAGAAGCAATCATTTTCCCTCCACTGACATTTCTGACTCATTGTATTGGTCATGAAATCCCATTAAAATACATTAAAATCTGTAATCGACAGAATGTGAAAAAATTCAAGGCCTTTATTTTGCGTTTCGGAGGCACCATATGATGAACAGTATCAACATTTCAACCCAGCACATTGTATGTCCTCATCCCACACAGTCCCACCTGCAAACAGACATTGACAGCATGCATTTCAAATGAATAACAAATGACCTGGAGGCCACAACTTTTACAAACTGTGAAATTCAAATTTGCTGTCACAGAAGTTGTACATCATGACTGCACATAGTCCTTGCTGCTCTGTGTGTGATAGTATGCATTGACACAGAGAATGGAGAGCTGTAACCAGTGTATGACATGGGCTATTTATAAATAGCATCCCAGCCTCATCCACTGGCAGCAGCTGAGAGCTTCAAGTCTGAGTAGTGATGGCAGCCGCCCTGAAATGTGCATGAAACCAGCTTACTGCTATCAGCGCGGCATCACCGCCAGTCACCAGCCGCCCTCTCGTTCTGCCTGGCTGCTGGGGACCAGATAAGAGCCCCCGCCACCCTCCCCCCGACCGCTTCCGTTCGCTTTATGTTGCCCCCCAACAATTCAGCCACCCTACACACACCAATTCACCCTTATCCTCTTTACAAGGTCTTCTAGGGACAGAGACACTGATGTGTAGCTACAACCGTAATTTATATTCTTTGTAAATTGTCTGTGATTTTTTCATTGAGATAAGTGTGCAGGGAACATCTGTTTCCTGCTGGAAGGCAGGGGGCTGGAGCTGGAGTTCTGTGGCAATTGCAGGCAGTATAGATAGAGAGAAAAGGGAGGAGTGCGATCTGTCTTCCTACTCTGAATTACAACTCCAATGGCTCCGCTACCCTCTCATCATTACTATGGTATTTAGTTCAACACGCTGGGTAAACAAACATTGAGCTCCATCTGCACAGCCTTGGAAATCAGTATGTTTCAACATGTTTGGCAAACTTAACTTGATGATTCACTGGACTAATTTGTGTCAGTTGTTGTTTTCTTTCCTAATTCTTTCAAATACCATGTACATAATAATAGTGTTTCTGTTAAACTAAACAGTTCACACCGGGCAACCTACCTTTTTTTTTTTTTTTTTAGGTGAAAGAGTCTATGTGATGAGATTTTAAAAGATGGCGCAAAACCTATTCCAGCTGAGCCCGACTTACGCACCACATTTCCCCTTACACCCTTAATTATCATATACCATTAGGCATTCACGACTGAGAGTTGAGGCCACTCTAGACCAAAGTACTAGGAACTGTGGGCATTGCAGTGACCAGGTGCTGAGGCCTCATTTGCAGTCAAAAAGGAAGCCGACCGGCAGCGTCTCGACGTACGAGCTCTGGCAGGGAGGGAGTTGGCGAGCTCCGGAGCACTGCAGACGATGAATCTCAATCTCGAGGCCGTGGCAGATTTACATTTAAAGTAGTTTTAGCGAACGCCCCACTTCCTGATGCATGCTTTGGCAGGGCTGAAAGGAGCAGCTTATCTGCGAGTCATCAATTGCACGTGATACGTTCGGATAGGCGCTCCCAATGTGAAGCCGGCACCTCTCTACTTGCACGTCTACAACTCACAGATGATGTGCCATCTAATAGAGCACCATTGCTTGCGATGTAATTACATTAGGTGTGAAATATCGCTGGTCGGTTTTGACAGCCGGAGATGCGCACATTTATTTTCACATGGATGATCTATATTTCACCCGTGATTGACAGAAACAAAAATGATCAACATCACTGCTTTATTTATGTTTTCTCATTTTACTTGTTACTACGTTGAGCAGGGTGACTGGAAACTTTGTGCATATCTCTAAAAGGCTCTGTCGGGAGTTTTCAAGATATTTGTCACTCAGAATAACACTTAATGGCACTGGGGTGGAGCGTCATGTATGCGTGTGTGTGTGTGTGTGTGTATATGTACATATATATGCGACTGGCCATTAAAAAAATCAGGAACAATTTTCTTTACACTTCTTTACAGATTCTGAGAGGGCATATTCTGAGCTTTCTAATGATGTCAAACATAATTGAAGTAATAATAAAACAAAAAGTGAAGAAGATGTGGTAATTGGAATATTGGCAGTCCGCAAACAAAATTAGTGAGAAAACAGGCCTGAAAGTTTCTGAAGAATTATCCCCCTGGTACTTTATACCTGGTAGAGTACCTGGTGGGGTTAGCAAAGGCTGTTCATTTACATTATGTTGCAATATTATGCATGCACGTGGCATATCACTCACATACCAACTGATATTTTTTTTTTTTTTTTTTACTTTGCAGGTTTTGGATCAAATTCTGTTACAAGACCATATTCTTTTATAATAACTTCCTGATCACAATCAGTTTCTTGCAAGAGGCGAGAAACTAGAGGAGACAATTGATTGAATACTCCATTTAAACTCAAACCGGTTGTTAATCATCAAATAAAAAGTTTAAGGCCAATAGCCACATACTTGAAAATCCTCTCAAAAATCTGCCTTTCATGCGGTATTCTGCTAGGCATTCACATTTTCATGACCCCTTGATAGCAAAAGCAAGGCTTTTTATGTTTTAACATGACAGGATTGTTGAGATCCAGAAGACGTCTTGCAAAGCACCTTCACTTCTAGGGTTGAATGCTGCCAGGCAGTCATTTTTAATTTCTTAAAAATTGAGTGGTGAACCCCAAACAAACTTTACCTGTGGTGTGCCTGAGGATCCGGCAGGCTGTCTGTGAAGACAGAGAAAAAATTGAAATCTGTCAAAATAAGCCCTTTACTGGTGCAGGCTGAGCTCAAGAACCATGAGACAGCATCTGTAATCAAAGGACAAAAAAAAAAAAAACATGATTAAAGGCTATGTGTCCTCTTATGCCATAAACTTGCTCCTTTTGACTTAAAAAGAGAGTAACCAAGAAGGGACACTGAATTATCTGCTTAGAAAAAAGTTTATTCTGGACTTTCCAGCGCTACTGGCATGACGAGGAGATCCCTCTGGAGATCATTTCCTTGCATCATAGTCGAGGAGGCTCCATTATTATCTGTGAGCTTTTTGCGTCAGTGGAACAATGCAGCTTCAAGTTGCATCACACCGTAGCTGGGTATGTGGAGATGTCATTTCTCTGGACGAAGGGTCCTCATCTGTGGCGCCATCCTACACCACAATGCTTCAGTCCTGACAAATGACTTCTTCCAAGAAAATAACACCTCTCTGATAATAAATCATTAGAGGCAGACATGTAATGTCTTTCATAAAGCCGTCTTCACCATATGGATCAGTGTCGCAACGAGGCGGGAAAAATTCACATGCCTGAGTGGGTGTTAGGAGGACTCAACAAAAATGGTGGGTCAGCCTACTTCTTGGTCATTTTTGGACACTTAATTTGGATTTTTCATGGTTATTCTTTAAAACTTTTGATCAGGTGATTAACAGCTTTTTACTACTGATACTTTGTTTATCTCTTACATTCTGTCTTTTACCATTTTGATGCCAGCTTAAAATTTGGTTCAAATCCAGCAGGTTAAAAGGGAAATTATAATATTTTAATCAGGGGTTTATGCACTGATAAAATTATGACCATTCGGGTAAAGTATAAATACTGATTATCTCTTCATAGCACCCATTTAGGTATTGGAATTCATCTGGCAGGGAGTAAATTTTCTTTCCAAAGAGGTTGATGTGCTAGAAACCGAAAAACTGTGCAAATATAACGTTTTGAGCAAGTGTAGGTGGGATGATGACATCTTTTACAAAGCGAAAATGGTTCATGAATGATTTGAGGAGCCCAACAGGTTTAATTGTTGACTTGGCCTTTAAATTTCAAGGACCTCTATCCAATCTGAGCAACTGTGCAATGTGCCCCAGTGGGTCAGGGCTGTCATGGCAGCAAAATGGGATGCAGCTTACTGCCGTGTGGTTGATCATAATTTTATGTTATTTATTTTTTCTCACAATTTCCTCCCACTTTATAATATGCTTAGTTGGTTTTTACAGGGGAAACGCATACCATTAAAAAAAGACTGACTTTTGGACTTGCTTCATTAAACCAATCTGGATAATCATTTTGTCTTTAGCCAGGAGAATGTGCCATCCACCTCTTCCAGAGAGATAAATCTGACAACAGAGCATGTTTTATACTGTGTGATTATCCATCACAGACATATCTGTGTGCAGACTGATTGTACAGACTGATTGTACAGAATAAGCTTTACAGTTAAGTCTTACAAGCCATTTGTGAATTTGGAGCTTAAAAACGTTTTTGAAAGTAATCCACCAGTTTTTTTTTATTTTACAACAATTGTTCATACACTGTATGTAAGTTTAAAGCTTGTCCATTTAGGTCCATTGTTGTTTTATCCTTCACAAATTAATCATTCTAAGTCTATTTCATGTTGCCAATGATTTTACAACATGCGAAAAACATCTGCATTCCCACACATACTATATAATGTATGACCAAAAGTGTTGGATAAAGCGCCTTGAGACTTTTTTACATGCAGCCCAGTCTTGATACAAAGCTTCTTATATGGTGTTTGCTCACCCTTTGCAGCCACAACAGCTTACTCCTTCTGAGAAGGCTGTCTTCAATGAGTATCTTGTGAATACATTTTGGCCATTCTTCCAATGGAGCACCTTTAGAGGACGGACACTGATGTTGGATGACAAAGCCTGGCTAGCAGTCTCCACATTTATTTATCTCAAAGGTTTTTGCTGGAACTTAATCCAATTTCAGAAAACAACAACAAACAATAATGCCATCTGCACCAAACTTTACAATAATAATATTAATGTCATAAACCTAGCAACTGCAAAACCCAGACACAACCATTGGGTTGCCAGACAGTGAGCTGCATTCGTCACCATTTTCACTTTCCTAAAGTCCAGTGGTGGTATAGTTTACGCCACTTCATTTGAAGCAGGTACTTGGCCAAAAAAACCAAATCATTGAAGTTATGCTGTCCTTGAGGTAATTTGAAGACCTTATCAAGATTGGAGTCTATAGCTGTTGACTGCTATAGACAGCTGCAGGAAGTTGTTAAAGTATGTGCTTCAGCATCTGCTGACCCCCACTCTGTGATTTTACATGATCTAGATCCACACTGGAATTCGGTGAGTTATTTTTTTACAAATGTTTGTAGAGAGAGTCTGCATGGCTTAGAGCTTGATTTTAATGCTCTTGTTTCAATGGAAGTTGTGGAACACCTGTATTCAATTATTTGGAGAGTTACACCAACACTTTTTGCTATAGTACATACTGCTGCTATGGAACTGACTGAAGTGTTGCTCGGATGTCACAATGACCTAAAGATAATGTTACTTAAAATCATGGTACACCATGCAGATGCTTTATCTACGCTTATGAAAATTCATCCACCTTCACATGTTGGATGCTTAGAAAACAGACAACAAGCTGACCTACATTTTGATTAACTTCAGTTATTTGATTTTTCAGTTAATTAATTCAAATATGTACCTACTTTGGGGAATTCCTTAGCTCTATATAAAGTTTTTGGGTTTTATTTTTTTGATTGTTAAACATGGAACAAAACACTGTGATGTCATTGCAACATACACACCACACAAAAGAGAGAAGCATCAAAAACAAGGCATACTTCATAGTCGTAACAGGATTTGACGTCTCACAAAATATGCTTTATTTCTTCACACTTAGGCCCACATAAAATGCATTTTTAGATTCTCCAACCACATGGCGAAATAAGAACCAGCATGACAGCAGCTGTAAATGAATGCATCCACATTAAATGTTGTTTTTTTTTATCTTCCATAATTCTGGCATGAATCACCAGTGTTTTTCCACCAACCTTTTTCTTTAACAGATTTGTTTTCCTGTCTCTGTTTATGATTTTCTTCATCTTATATTCTCTATTTGTGCCTTAAGACTGTAAAGCCGAGATTTTATACAGTTCTTTTTTGTTTGTTTTTTGCAATCGCTCCCTTGGTTTTACTGTGCTACCCATTCTAAGCATGTCAGCTGCCTCATAAAAAACCTGTACCCTCCTTAGACTTTTTTTTTTTTCTTTTCAAATGAACAAATCTGATTGAGCGAATGTCATTACCTGAGTAAATGAATGTTTCCTAAAGGAGTGGACAAGGCCTAACACCGTCCTGAGGGTAAATCTTATTATCGCAGAAAAGTTCAAAAGAGGAAAAGGAAAGGCGGATGTGGACCACTTTGACAGAAGCCTACATTTCCATATTAATCTGCTGCATTTCAGTATCTGAGACAAAGGGGCCACCTGTCAAGCTTTTAACGAGAACACAGCTTTTAGCTTTCCTCTCATGTATAAATATGTGTAATTCTGATAAAGTTAATTGGAGCGCCTAAGTAAACAGCAGTGGGAAAGAATTGGAAGAGAAAAAGAGCGAGACTGCAAGAGGGAGAAGAGATGCATTATGTTGACAAAGCAAGACTTTTTAACGGGTCTACCATCCTGTCCAGAATGGACGCCTAGGCTCTCTTTAAGTTCAAAGTGCCTTGAATTGTAAATAGGGTCTACCAAATGCTCCCTCCAAAATAGCTGAGCGAATAAGTTTTTGCACCAAGCCGATAAATGCGGCATTGAGCCTCTGACACTGAAGTCTCACCCCAATTTCCAGTGCTCTGGAGGAGATCAGATAGCCCTCTGTCATTTGATTTTCTACCTTATCTCATCTGCGCCCATCTTTTTGTCTCATGCTGGGCCACATTTTAAGAAGCTCACACTTCTCATATCTTTTTGAAGGATAAAAACGCAGAATGATAACGTAATAAATAATGCCATCAAACTTTTTAGATGGGTCACTTTCAGGTGTGATTGATCCCAAGCAGAGATGTTGGAGTCTGAACTGGGTAGCTTTTATGGTAACTCGAGTAATCTGGGATGCAAATCCTTAGGAGAGCATGTGCTGATTGTAACAGTTTGCAAAAATCCCTGCTGCTATTTATGATCACTGCCCCACTATGGATGACATTAGGGATCTTGCAAAGTAGAACATGATTTATATTTTGTGTACGTCCCAGCTTTTGAGAGGTAGAGTACAACTTCTCAAGCATGACCAATAAAAATGTCTTCCTAATGGCTGTTTTCTGCAAAGTATTCAAAGCTCAAAGCAAGAGGCGAGAGGAAGATGGCAGGAAAGAGGGGAGGTGTGTGTGAGTTGAGGTGAGGGATCCTGAGACAGATGAAACAAAAGGGAGGGGTGAGAGAACAGAAAAGGAGTCGGCGCGAGGGAAAAGACGGAGACGTTCCCTGGCGCACAGCCTGAGCTGACTGACGAGAAGGAGAGAGGGGCTGCGGGGAGGGGAGAGAGAGGCATGGAGATCAGCACAGAGTGAGCGCATCAGTGTATGAGTGGCGTCTCTCATTAGAAGGTGCTGTCGGAGGCCACAGAGCGGGGGCCGCGGGGACCCCACCTCCTCCTTCTCCTCCTCCTCTTCCCACTGGCCCCCAAGATCCGGCAAGAAAAAAAAAAAAAAAGATTGATGAGTGATTCTAAGATAAACACAAGCCACGGCCCCCAAAGGCAGCCCTGCAAAATGATGCATGCAGGGTTATAAATAAACGCTGTGAAAAAGAAAATGTTACAGTAAACAACAAAACAATGCAAAACAACGGCTCTTATTTTTTTATTTATTTTTGTTTATTGCTACAGAAAGCGCAAACAGCCCGTTTTTTTTTCTCTACTTTGATGTGTTTTTCTAGTTGTTTGACTTTGTGTGTTTCTGATGGAGAGGAGGGGTTGTTGTGTACACGCACGTTGTCTATACGTGGGAGAAATGAGCAGAAGGCTAACGAGGCTTACCAGCTGCCTGAACGCCTAAGCCTCCCTCAGTTACCCAGCCTTCTCAGCAGCTCGGGCAGTTGTCTTTCCCACTCACTCACTTCGCAGGAGCAACAATGACATGAATCTTTCTTTCTGAGTAAGATCCAATCAGGTCTTGCCACAGTCAAGCTTTTTTTTCAGTGGACATGCTTTAAACTGGTAGTTTCACAACCATTTTATGGCATTGAGTCCTTCTGTAGATGAGTGTTTTTTCTTTCTCTCTTCAAATCATTTGTAGCAACAATTGATTACAAAATCAGTTTTTACAAAGGGACCTGTGTTGATTTTCCTGAGATAAAGGTCAACCAATTACCAAACATTGAAGAACATAATGTAACTTTTTGCATGCTTTATTTAAAAAGAATTAAAATGTATCCAACAATGTATACATCATTTTATAAAATATCAAGCTGTATCACATCAATAATATCTCTATGATGTGCTCGTTTTGTATGGTGAGTATTTATTAGGACGAACAGGTAAGCATTAAATGTAGTACTGCACTACCTTATGATGAAAGGGTCCATTTTTATGCACACTGTGAGCACCCCAAGTAGTTTGATAATTATTACCTGAATTATTCAGACAATAGATGGACTACCTTGCTGTTGGAGCTACAGGAGGCATTCAACATGCTAATATGTGGGTCAGATTAAGGTTTCCCAGCATAGCGTGAGTTAAGTTAATGATTTTTAGTCAGATCATTGCTGTGACATTTGATTGGCACTTGCAAAACGTCTGTATCAGGAGAGGTAAGTGTTGGATATGTATAACAACATATAACACTTGCTCCACAAGTTTTTCAACATATCTAAAAAATCCAGCGGTTTGGATTGGCTGCAAATCAAATTATGAGTACTGCAGAAAACATCTGATACTGATAGTAGGTAAAGTTTTATTTAGTTAATGCTGTTATGGTATACATACAAGAGTTATGTATACAATATCAAGAGCTATGGTATACAGTAACCATTTGAGGATCTTTTAGAAAATTCACTCAACTTTTAAACTCCGTGTAAAAATTCTCTGTTGCTGAAGTTTTGAATCCATGGATTTCACGCTTTTCTGTGGCAGCAGCACTGTTCTGCCATGCCAACCAAATCATCCCAATGGCTATACTGGTGACTGTCTCCAGCGGTTATTGGATAATAGGCATTCTACGTTTGCAATGATAGGTCACCAGTCCATCTCAAGGCCTGACCAAAGGATCCTTTTGTTAACTTTCTTTTCCATTTCCAGGGCTTGGATGTATTTCTCACCAGCAATACTTTTATCTGTGCTAATGAAACAAAAACAAAGTCTTCTTGCAAATTAGACATAGCAAAAAAAGAACATTAAAGGTTTCTGTTCTGTACCACACACTGCTAAATTATTTGCAGAACATGTTTCTTTGTATTTGTCTTTCTGACAGTGTATGTCTCATTAACATCCAATTGTTGATGCTGAAAGGATGTTGTATAAGTCTATCCCCGCAGAAAGATTATATATCTTCTCTCAAGTCAATGCATGCTTTTGTGTTGAATGATGGGGGAGCCTGAAAATATGCAATATGAATTGATTCGAAGTGATAACACAAAGCATGTCTGCAAAACAGGCAAATACCAATACACAGAACTGTATCCAACGTGACTACATGCTACTTGTTGAATAAGGCCATACATATTTTATGTTACACTTTCTGTTAATGTTGAGCACAGAATGCCAAATCTTTCTATTACAAATCTAAGTGGAAAGGCAAATTATCATCAAACAGTTACAATTATATCATAGTGAAGCAACAGGCTGTGGTATGGTGGAGGGAGAATGAATTATGAATGGACTGTGGGAGAGAATCTTCTCTTTTCCCTGTGGATTTCCAGCACCACAACTCATTCAGGTTGGATGAATGAGAGATAATGATGGAACCTCACTCCTCCACACTGTTCTGCCACTTGCCTTACACTAGCCTTTATATAATTTACCCTGCAAGGAATCGCACTGCAACTTCTGGCAGGGCACACGCTCTAAAAATGCAGAGGAACACTTTGTTCATTGTCAGACCGTGAATACCAATGCAGAGAATCTCCATGAAGCATTCTTGTCATCTAGGTTACTGGTACATTTTCTGCAGGGTGGAAACTTGTGTCAGATCTCTTTGCTCGTCTCTGAAGCGAGTTCCTTGGTTGTGCTGTACTTTGCCTATCCTCTTATCTCATTTCATCTCTCTCTTTTGTGATTCCAGGCCGCAGAATGGGTCGATGATACTGTACAACAGGAAGAAGGTGAAGTACAGAAAGGACGGCTACTGCTGGAAGAAGAGGAAAGATGGGAAGACCACGCGAGAAGATCACATGAAGCTGAAAGTGCAGGGAGTTGAGGTGAGTGGGGTAGTTTGAGGAGGGGTGGGGGAAACTAAATGTGAAAGGAGAGGATGGGGGAAAGAGTTGGGGTGGAGAGCCAACGTTCATTCTGACACAGACAAACGAAGGCCTACACTGACTTCTCCCCTGGCTGTAACGGAGACAGTCGCACGGTGCAGTAGACACATGTCTCCAAGGAACCACACCAAGAAACAATGCGGCACAACAATAGTTTTCCCTGGGAAGCCAGTGGAGTGGAACCGATTGTTTGTACCTTATTAAAGCTGTGGTTGTTGCCTTTGCTCCAGAGAGCCTACATTAATCTTGCTGGCTCAAAGCAGCACTGTAAAGCAAGTGTTCCCTCACCTCAGACCAAGTCACTGCCCATACCAGCTCCTGCCATAAAACGGCCATTTGTATCAGTCTACGCTCACCTGTAGGACCTGCAGAGGCATTTTTGTAGCGTTTAAACACGGGTTGATGTAGGAGCTGTTAATCAGACATAAAGACTGATTGTACTTTTAAAGCATTCGGCAGAACAAAAGTCTGGATTCAGGTTTGTTGTTACTGACAGATTAAGTAACAAGCCATGAAACCACAAGAACAAGAGTTGAGGGATTGAGATAAGAGAGGTTTGGGATTTTTTGATTCCCATTCAGAAAAAACCCAAACACAAAGCATACAGCCACAGTGCACACATTGGGGAGTCATGTTGTGTGTCTTGGGCTTTCTACCTTCAGGGCCTTTGCTCTCCGTTTTGTCTCCGTCTCCTCTGCATATTTGTCACTTCAAGAAAATGGCCTCTTCATTCGTGTAGCCAGTTCAGTGTCATCTGCGGTGTTCTGATAACCTGCTCAGACTGCACACATCCATCCTGTCGGACTATGACAGATAATTTTATCTAGTGAAGATTCTAGTTAGACGGGTCATTTTATAATAATATCATTAACGTACAAAGGTTGATGGTTCGGGTATTCCTTAGACTGTCGGTCTTGATGGATTACAAAAGTGTTTTTATGTAGTGATTGTTGTTCTTGAGTGGATCTCCAGATCGTTGAATGCATTGAGCTGCCCAACTTTCATGTGTGCTCTTGAGCAGCTAGATGCATAGCTCGTGATGTTCAGAGGCATTACTTTCTGTCACTGTTTGTTAATATCCACAAGTTTTGATTTCAAATAAAAGTACACTTATTTAGCAAATGTCATTTCCACTGTGTTACTCAAAATATTAATTTCTGGTTAACAGATGCATTGGAAAGTTTTCAGATTTTTTATTTATTTATTTATTTATTTTTTATTTCTTGCTTTACTCAACTTGCTCATTACTAATAGTACAGTGAGTTTCAGTGTGATGCAAGCACAAGGTTTTGCCCTGTACCATAGCTAGTTTTTGAGTTTTGGCAACTGTAATTATTGTTAAAATCAATGGGTAACATTCCTTAAGGTAAGACCTTTTAGCATTATTCACCTTTAGTAAAAAGGTACTTCAGTCTGTCACTGTTTTACTTCTATCAATTGCTGGTTATTTTTTCTGCTTATGGTTATTTAAAATTTTTTTTTGTTCTCAAAATGTGTCTGCCCAAGAAAAACTTAGGACGTGTACTAGGTTGCATCCAAACAAGTTGAATTAGGCAGGTTAATTAACTTTTTTAGAAACTTTGTCCATAAGGATGCCATTATTTTACATTCGAAAGGCAACCTTCAAATGCCTTTAGGATCCTTTGGCTGAAGATCTAATGACTACAGCAACAAGTTGAGGCACTTTAACATTAGTAAAAGCTACTTTATATTAGTAAAAGCTAAACAGACAATGGTGTACAACTCTTCCTGGAGATACTAGATGCTTCTGCTTAGAGGGTTGGAAAAAAAAAACTGTAAACTGAGAAACTTTTAGGGCAAATTCCAAGATTTTCTTTCAATGGGAAGGTAAATGTGACTGATGTGGGGCCCTTTTAGGATGTTAGATGCACTTTTACCTTTGTTTGTGGGAAATGGTTATTGATAGTGAATGCATCTCCACTCACTTTAAACTTAACGGTATAAACAGTTTTGTCACCGATCCCTTAGTACTTTTGCCCCCGATCCTGGTGTTGCAATCAATTAGAGTTTATGTTAGCAGACAAGAAGAAGGACTTGCTACATTCTGTCAGTCCTAACTTTTCACTCAAACTGTTGTACAGCTAAGTATAGCTGAAATAGCAGCACAAATGTTCTCTTTAATTACTGTGAGTGACAATTTTGTCAGCTGATGTGCTTAAACAGGATCAGGATTTTATCAAAGAGGAACACCAGCCTTGTAGCGCTGTAATTAAAACCGCAGTCTTATCCGGCCTCTTTTCACTCCAAATTTCAGTCTCATTTTTCTTTTTGACAACTAAAGCAGGGTATACTTTGATTGAGAGCAGCTTCACTAAGAATCCAACCGAATTAAAACGCAGTTTATGTGAAAACAAGACAGGATTCGACAGACCAACTTACGAAATAAATAATTGATATGTAGTTTACACACTATTTATGTAATTTATTAAATTAGATATGTTGGTAATGATAATTTCAAGAGGTCTCGTGTAAGGATAATTTGAGCCATCCTTCTCTGCTCCAGTGCTCTGGAGTTCCTTTCCAAGTTTCCTGATCTTCATTTCCTTCCATAAATTTTCAGTTTTGCTTTCTTTTTGTGAAACACAACTCTACACATGGAAATCTGATAGTATTCAAGTAATTTCTGATTTGGAAGAATCCTAACATTTCGATATGTAACATTAGGTAATGTCGTTTTAATTTTAAAACGATTGGGTTCTTCCTTTTAGTTCTTGCAAATATGTGTTTTCTGTCTAGTCATGGCTTTGCATTCTTCACACTTCTCATTTGTTCCAGCAAATAATCAGCTTAGCTGTGCTCACGAACTGTGCCATGTCTGGCAGTCGTATTTGCAGTGACCCAAATAATTCCTAACAGGCAACATGGTAAATTTGTCAAACAAATATACACTTGACGGTTTGCCAGCATTGTGTGAGTTTTGATGTACCCTCACCAAATGTGGGAAAGGCAGATGGGAAACATGTTCAATATTTAATTTTTTTTCAAAAACAGTAGCTCATCACATTGTTCCTTTGATGAATCTTTTTCTAATGAGAAAAATATTACAAAACCTCTTGCTTTTCTACAAGAATGTTAGACGGATAAAAGAATATCCAGATCTGTGTGTTTTTATTATTGCATAGCTGGGATTTATTTATTCGTTTGCTGACCAGTATTGAGGTGATTTACAAAGCTGTCAGGACTTGTAAATCGTCCTGACAATTTGTATTTCATGATGCAGTTCTTCAGCCTGCTCTTAATGTGGAACGGGTCTGAAAGAAAACAAACAAAATGGTGGTAAAAAGTCAGAGATGAAAATTGTTTTAAAACTCGAATAACTTTTGTTCTTCCAATTATCCTGAAGTGAGAAATGTTGTGGCTCCATATGACAAAAATGACTTACTTCAAAAATATCTTTGTTATATTAAACATTTAACATTTAATAGCCTATGTTAAATGATATTTCTTTTGACTTTTGGCTTTTTTAGATGCTCATGTTTGTTAAAAAAGTAAAGTATGATATTCTGAGATGTATATTAGTGTCTTCAAATATGCTATTCTTACATTTAAAAAAAGGCTTAAAGTTTAATTCTGAAATTAAGATTAATATTGTTTTTGATTTTGATGGAAGCCACACCATTCTCAGGTTAATTAGACATGCTCTCTTTTCAAATCAGCTGATAATTGAATTAATGGTATCATCATTATTATCATTATTATTAATATTATTATTGGCTTTGTTGGACGAAAAACCTCAATAATAACCAGGGGCTCTGGCACTCACCAGAACCGATAAAATAAAACAAAACAAAAAAAGAAATTAATAATATTTTGGCCCTTTATGTTGTCAGTATGAACTCTCTAACCTCCAAATTATAGCAGCAAATTAAAAATGTGTTGTTTTTTTTACGTTTTGCCTGTAGCATAATCACCATATTGGAGTGAAAACAGGAGCTGCAGATTCTCTTATTGATCCAGAATTCACTTATAATATGAGTTTTGTCTGTTGCCATGAAAACCCTGCAGGCTTCTGACAGTGACTCTGATATAAGCAACTCTGAAGGTTCAATAACAGCGCAGTTAGTCATGTGGTCGGTTTGAAGAAGGCGACAGGTTTGTTGTGATGCTCTGTTTCCCAGTAACCACTTTTCCATACGGTTAGGAGATTGGAATAGCTTTAGTGGTGAAATGATTAATTGGTAAGAATAAATTTGTCAATTAATGTAGCAATCGATTAATTATTAACTGTAGTATACAAACTGATGAAAGAGCAACACAGTCAGAGCAGTAATTGAGCCAAAATATTACAAAAAATGTAAAATCTTGCATTAAGATTAAAAAAAAAAAAAATGTCTGTAAATATGTTTACCCAGACACCCTGGCATAGTTTTAGCTTCACCTGGAATAGATTTTGTAGGAAAATAAATCTCCTTGTAAGCAACTTTTGGTATCTAGTTATTAATCAGTTAATCCTTAAAACAATCAAAAGATTAGCCCTTCATCGTATTGATGTTAGGTCCAACAGAAAGGCCTGAGCTTTTTACGTGTCGGTAGAAGTATTTATTTAGCCATCATGTATACACGCACGAACGGGATGTTGTTAGTGCATTCTGGGCAATAAAATGTTTTTTTCTGATTTTAGAAAAGGAATTGAACTGTTTGTGTATTTGCATATTTGAATGTATTTTTAATATTGCATTAAAGAAAGCTTAAGTGGTTAAATGAAAAATCTGCAGCATGTGGCACTTTTTTATCTGATCAATCCTTGATTACTACAATAATCTTTAGTTTCACACTAGATAGTTTGTCCCACACACTCCCTCTTGAAGACAACCCATCATATAATAGCCACATCTGGAGAAACAAGTTTTAAAGAAGAAAACAAACATACATCACTAATTAACTGAGTAGTTTTTTGGCCTCTATGTTTCTCTGCGTGGGTGCGTGTGTGTGTGTGAACATTCACCTTTTGGAGCCTGTGAAGATCTGACTCATGTCCTTAAACATCTCAGGCCTCAGACTGACAGAGCATGGCGATAAGAGAGGTGATCTATCACTGCTGGAAACTGGCCTCTGATAGAATCCGTGACGCATCATGCTTAGTCATGTTCACTGTCAACAAACACAAATGACTGGACCTTTACCCTCTGCTTTGTGAATATGATGGCGGATGATTTAGAGCCATCAATCTCCACACAAGACTTCATTTTGAAAACCGGCCTTCTGTTTTTGTGTTTTTGCACAAAATGAGTGTCACGTAATCTGAAAGCAGAGAACAAAAAGAATTGTTATACCTTACCCTGCCTTCCTGTTCAGGGTGTTCATTCATGCTCTGCTTTTGCTGCTCTGATCCCCCAGCCACCCAGTGCTTAATAGAGGCTCTGTGGTTATTACATGGGCCAGATTTAGTGCACATTGGGGACAAGTGTTGTGGATGGGTCAGGCTAGTGATGTTCAGTAGCTCTGGCGGGGGAGAGGCTATGTGTATAGGGGCATGAGCCTTCTGGGGACCGCCGGATGCATTCTTGCATAGCAGGAGTAGATGTCAGTGTGTGCTGCTGTCCTCTCTGCTATGCAGTGCTGGCTCAGCAGTCCGTGTAAACCGAAGCCCCACTCTTTTTCTCCACACTCTCCAAGGTGTCCACCTTTTACTGTTCTGTGTGCTCTTCGTCCCCCTTTCTCTGTTTCGTTTAATTCATCTGCTGGACTTTTCAGTGCCTTTATTACCCCCATGTACATCTCTCTCTTTGTTATCCCCTGCGCCCTGCGTCTGAGTGTGTCCGAGTCCACTGTCCACACAGACAGAACCTTGAGTTGGGCGGTAATGCTCCCTGTTCCCTAAAATTGGAGCGCGGGGCATGTTGCGGCATTAGCGCTTAACAGGCCGTGAAATAGCAGCCTGCCTTCCCGACGTCTCCCCCATCACTCCAGGTGAGTTGGCCAGACGGCTGGATAAATGAGCAGGCAGAACTCACATCAACCAGCATGCATTTGGGGAACCAGAGAAGAAACATCCATCAGTGGTTATCTCACCACCCTGCTTCTGACGTTCAAGTTGTTCACCGGTTCCTGGCTAAGGTCCAACTTTGCGGAGTTGTCACTCCAGTGTAGGTCCTGTTATCGTTTTGTGTTATTAATTGACTGTTGTCCCGTAGAGTGACATCACACCCACAGTGCCTTTCAAAAATATTCATGTTTTTTTCACAGCCATCCCATCAGTATATTTTCTTTGGATTTTAAGGTAATTTAAAATCTTTTAACACCTTGTTAAAAGGTATTAAGTTGTTCAGACTATACCCTGTTCAACTAACTTTCACATGACATTCAAATAATAAAATCTTTCTCCAAATGTCTCCTGCTCAGATTGAACAAAATGTGAGCAGTATTTTTGAAAACTTGTAAAGCATTCTTATTTTAATTGACAGGGTTTTTTTTTGTTGTTGTTTGTGAATGGTAAGCCTTCATCCCGGCCTTAAGTCTTTTGCAGACTCCTACAGGTTTGTGTGTATTTCAGTTGGTAAATGGACAGAGCTTATATAGCGCTTTATCCGATCATTTTTGACCACTCAAAGCGCTTTACACTCACAAACGCTCACACATTCATACACAGATACGCAGATCGGTAGGCAATTTGGGGTTAAGTGCCTTGCCCAAGGGCACATCGACATGGGGCAGGAGGAAGCTGGA